>PITA01020259.1:0-35340 GCA_004023965.1 Spilogale gracilis
CCGCTCATGCTCTCTCTCTCTCTCTCTTATAAATAAATACTTAAAAAATAATATCCTCATTCTAATGATTACATTGTTTTCTCTAGAAGAATTTTTACTGACAGTCATCTGACTAAATTACTCCAAGAATTACCACTTAGCCCCATAGCTATTTAAGTGAGGCTAGTAAGATAATCCCAGATGGGTGGGGGAACTGGAAAATTCCACAAGGAACTGCAGCCAGCTAAAGTCTTGCCCGGCAAGGAGCAGGTTGTTGTCACAAAGCTGCTATGTCCACGTGACAAATTCCAGGGTCCACCAGTGTGCAGGGACAAGGACATAAGAATTCAGACCTTCCTTTTCCAGTGTCTGCCGTCTTGCTGGATAGTTATAAGGCAGTACTTGAACTGAATCTCGGAAGTTGAATAGATGTTCATTGCTTTGACAAAGGGGGAGTGATATCAACTTGAGCAAAGAAAAAACTAGCACAGAAGGGAGAGGGCAAGGGCTAGCAAGACAGGGGAGAGGAGAAGCCAAGTACAAGAAAAGGCTGCCAAGAACCAAGTCATGTGGGGCTTCACGGAATGTAGTAACCTTATTCTGTGTGACTCCAGGGAGCCACTGAAGGGTTTTGAGCAGATGGGTGATAAGTTTCACATATCAGAGAAAGTATTAGGGTTAAGGGAAAGATTCTGGTTTCAGCCTTGCACTTTCTGAGTTTGAGAAAATCAAACTGAGGGAAATCCGGTGGAAGTGTTCTGTGGTCAGAAGGACATGAAGTCTACAGTCTGGAAGAGAGATATGGGCAAGAAACAGACTTGGGAGTTGACTCCAGTTAACTGGCAATTGAAGCCATGACCATGAAATGAGATTTTTCCAGATGAAAATATATAAAAAGACAGAAGATAGAGATTGGGACCCTGAGGTCCACATTTGAGGTTGGTAGACAGATGAAGAATGAGCTCGGGGAGAGGCAACAAGTTAGGGGAATTACATGAGCAGGGCATACGCCAAGGGAGGAGGGAGTATTATTGAAAAGGGTGTGGGCAAAAATGTCAGCGGTCATATGAGGTGAGGGCTGAAAATCCCTTCCTATTTCAATGGAGTGACAGCTCCTAACCACAGGAGGTCAAAAGTGACCTCGAGGTTAGAAAATGAAATGAAAGAACAGGTGGAGAGGTTTCTGAGGAAGGAGAGGCAGAGGCAGCAACCTGGCAGCCATTCCACATTCTCCTTCCCAGGGGTCCGGTCTCCTCAAGAGGCCGGGAAGAGGCACACAGTTCCACAGCCCTTGTCTCTCCGACAGCCTCTTGGAACAGATGGAGCTTAGAGACACCTCCTCACTTGGAGAGTCATGTGGGATTCTAGCAATCAATTTTTAAGTTTATTTCCCAAATCCCTAAACATTGGACCCCACTTTGAGACTCCGTTACCTAATATCTAGTGAGCTCATGTGATGGCTTCAGGGTCATCTGAAGAACGCAGGGTCTTCGGTGTGTCAGGGGCCTGCTGAATGAACTGAGTCTTCCTGTTGTTATATGACCCAGGCGGGTGCTTCAGTCCTTAAGCATCTGCCTTCAGCTCAGGTCATGATCCCAGAGTCCCAGGATTGGGACTTCCCTGCTTAGAGGGAAGCCTGCTATTCCCTCTCTAGCTGTGTTTCTCTCTGTCAAATAAATAAATAAATAAATAAATAAATAAATAGAAATAGATATATTTTTAAAGAAATTAAAATAACCAGGTGATTCAGAGGCTACAAGGAATTCTCACTGATTAGTCTTACTTTCCTCTAGGGTTTATTAATACATTTGGTTCATAATGATCATGCAACCTCAGGGGTATGACTTAAGATGAAAATATTCAAAGGATCCCAGCTCTGTAGAGATTCCCCAGCTCTCCTTTTCCCATGTTTAAAATTTCATTGTTTGTTTTCTGCACCCCACCCCACCCTTGTGTCATCCTGGACATGTCAGTTAACTTTGCAGGATCTCTCTGGCCTCATATGTCTAAAAGGGGACTGGACAAGATGCTGAATAAAACCATAATACTCTACATCAGAGGTCAGCAAACTTTTGCTATAAAAAGCCAGATAATAAACACGTTTGTCCTTGCAGGCCATGTGGGCTGTGTTGCAACCACTCCGCTCTGCTGTCATAACACACCGAAGCAGCCACAAACAGTATATAAACAAATGAATATGGCTGTGTTCTGATAAAAGTTCATTTACAAAAACAAACAGTGGGCCAGGTTTGGTGTTCTGGCTTCAGTTTGCCAACTCCTGTTCTAAGCTTTAAAAGTAAGTCCTTCAATTGACTATGCTGAACTCTTAGACTCACCTATTAAAATATTAACATCCCAGAAAAGGCAAACTATTCAACTACTGTAAGCCATTATGTGGTGGGAATCACAAATTGAACTCACACACTGCAAATGAGAAAAAGCAGAGAAATAGAAGATTTAGTATTTCATTGGTAAATAATCTGGTCTTCTTCAAAAGGTAGGTGAGAAAAATATACTAACAATCCAGTCAAATGGAAAATTCAGTTTGATCCAATAATATAAACAATCTATTTGAGAAGTATTTAATATCTTTTTGGTTAAAAATTCCCAATCTCTGTGAAAGGCTTCCCTTCCCCTGCATAAAGACAGGGAGGAGTGAGGAGGTCAAAGAGGAAGAAGATGATTTATGGGTCCCCAAGGGCCACAGGGAAAAGCAGAGTCTCCATGGGAGACCTACTCTCCATGGGAGACCTAGACTCTCCATGGGAGCAATGCTACCTCCTTCCTGCTCTGGGATTCCATCTTTATCTACAAGGTGCTTTATGGCCTGCTGGCATTCAATGGCTAAAGTCTGTGGTCAGTATAACTTGCCATCGAGTTGGTCTTGGCAGGGCTCCATCATGACGCTTGGCTGATTCTGCCTCACCACCACTCCTGTTGGTGTTGGTGAGACCCCTCTGAGGCCTGGCCATGGTTATCATTCATTAGGCCCTGGTTTGACAAGTGTACCATACAACTCTCACCATGGAACTATAGCAACCCCCTCTCCCCCAATACAGTGACACTCCCTCTGCCAAGTTCCATAGCCATATTCTTAGCTCTTTCTCAAGTCTGTCTAGCCATGCCTCAGGGAAAGGTTGCCCTTGGACCCTTTCTCTGTCTGAGTTTGCTGCATGATCAGGTTGATGTGGTTGTGACCCAGTTTGGTTTAAGGCAGCCATGAAGCTGGCCTCTGCCCAAGTCCCAACCTGCTTTGAGTTCTCTGCAACTTATCCAAGGGTAAAGGAAGCAGGAGATAACCGACTGCTTCACTACCTTGCTCTCTACTCCACTCTTCTCCTCATAATCTCTGCTCATCCATTTCCCCCCTGGCTGCCATGGAGCTGACTCAACCTCAGAAAGAGCAGTCTGGCCATGCTGGAGGAGAGGTCTCAGAGCACAAGCCCTTCAGAATTGTTCATATGCTAAAGGCAGCAATGAAGGGATTTAGGGAACACTTTCCTATTAATGCCTGTTTGGCTCTTCAGACCATTGTTCAAAATCTATTTTGTATCTTAGAAGCTGTTTCCTATCTTTCTTCCTTGAATTCCTCATGCAATAAATCATAATCTCTCCCCAGGTTAATGGATAGGTGAATGCATTTGGAGTACTAGGATGAAGATCTTACGTTCTAAGAGGTCAAATAAGGAATGCATATTTCCAAAGTAGTATGTCACTGCAGTCATTTTCTTAATTTATTCAATAGTGTTTTGTTTTTCATGAAGACAGCTAAATTAAAGGACATTCCTAAGAGAAATAATCCCAGGACAGGTTGATATTAATTCAGAAAACATGGAAAGGCAGCTAAGAGTATGTCAAGGAAGGTATGCTGGGTGTCCAGGGCTCAACACATGGTCATGAGGCAGAGGGAAGAGGAATAAAGTTGTAGAAATATATTTCACATATATGTCCAGAATTAACATGGCCCAGCATTACAATGAGAGAAAAATGACCTGAAGCATAAATCACTCTACAATCCAGTAAGAAGATGGGGAGAGAAGACTGAAGTAACGAGCTAGAGTGAAGATTTTGCATTATCTGAGCATTAGAACTTCAAGAGTTGGGGCGCCTGGGTGGCTCAGTTGGTTAAGCGACTGCCTTCAGCTCAGGTCATGATTCCGGAGACCAGGGATCGAGCCCCGCATCGAGCTTCCTGCTTGGCGGGAAGCCTGCTTCTCCCTCTCTCACTCCCCTTGCTTGTGTTCCCTCTCTCACTGTGTTTCTCTCTGTCAAATAAATAAATAAAATCTTAAAAAAAAAAAAAAAACAACTTCAAGAGTTAGTTCTGTTGGTAAAATGGTGCCAGGGATATAGAACCCTGTTCAGAAACAGAGCAATTTATTTAGCTGATTGTCTCTGTGTGGTTCCCATGACTGTGGGACCAGACTCAAAATCCAAGAGGTGCTGGTAAAGGGTCCAATAGAATGCCCCAGGGAGAACTAAAGAGACCAGCTCAAGAGAAACATACATGAAAATATTTAGTAACTGAATAGAAAGTTTGTATTTTATTAAAAAGTGAATAATTGCTTATGGTCAGAAACTTATACCTACAATTTAAATGCCATCTTGCTACCTACAAAGCCATGGAAAACTCGTAGGTAATTTCCTCTCAACTTTGAAGTGTATTATATAATTTTAGAATTCTATTTTTTCATAATTATGTCATCGCACAGCCGACATCAGCATTTCTTGAGTGTGCACTGACTAGTAAAGAGATCGAACAAGAAGTTAGTAAAACAAGCCAACCGAGCATCAGAATGCTCTTCAGAGAGTGCAATGTATGCTTCCTTTACTGACTACACATAGGATTCACAAAACAATCCCAGACACTTGCTTATATAGAATAAAGACTGCTCTCATTCCTCTCCTCAAGGAGATTAAGGTCTAATGGAAGGGAAATAAAATACATAAAATCAACATAAATACATACAGATGTGCATAGCAATTACAAGAGTGAGGTGGTCATATGGAATCAAGAATTAGGCTGATTAGTTTGGGAATGATTAGGTAAACCTCAAAAATATAGAGAGAGAAAATAGAGATGCAGAATCCAAGGTTGTTATCCATGTAGTTTCCCCCCCCCAATTTAGTTTCATGATATTCCTTAAGTTTATACCTATAGCATGCCATGCCCAGCATTTAAGAAACTTTATTTCTAAGACTTATTTCCTACCTAATACCCAAAATAACCTCAGGCTTAAGGATCTGCTACCAACCCTCACGGATTGCTGTTTCTCTATCAAAAACACTGAATTAGGGGCACCTGGGTGGCTCAGTTGGTTGAGCGACTGCCTTCGGCTCAGGTCATCATCCTGGAGACCGGGGATCGAGTCTCACATCGGGCTCCCTGCTTGGCGGGAAACCTGCTTCTCCCTCTCTCACTCCCTCTGCTTGTGTTCCCTCTCTGGCTGTGTTTCCCTCTGTCAAATAAATTTTAAAAAAAATCTTAAAAAAAAAACAACACTGAATTAAATATGAGAGCTTGCTAGAGTGTGATGGCGTAGGTATGTATGAATGTACGTATCAACAACTCAAATGTGTCAGGTTCCCACAGTTGTGGTGTGGATGGTGTAGGATATCCTTTCAGTGGGTTATCTGTAACCACAGTCCCCAAAAGTCCTTCCTTTGGCCCTGCCTCCTATCACCAACAGGAGCAGCCGGAGAGAGCAATATCCTATGACCTATTCTGTAGCCTGATATAAGCAGGTTCCTAACTATGGGTTCCCTGGGATCATCCATCCTTCTCCTTCTACAGGCTAGAGGAATCAGGAAGAGGATCTATCTGTCTGTGAGGAATGCTGAAGACATAATTTCTAAGAAAGGAAGGAATGAAAGGCGGAAGGAAGTGAGAAAGCATATTATTTGTTCAAAGGGGGAACCAGAAAAGGCATCCCATCAGAGAAGAAAATAACCAGAAGTTAAAAAAATAAATAAATCAATATAGCAGAGTCTAGAAGGAGCTTAGAAGGGCTCTGGAATCCTACAGGCTATTGCAGTCATTTGCCAAAAACCCACCCAGCAATTCTCTGGGAAAAAGAAAAAAAAAAGAAAAAGCCCGTAGGGACTGAAAACATTGACTAATAATTCTTGAATCCATCTCCACAATATTATTCATCTCTGCCAAGGTCAAGTTTGGTCACCGCATGGCTGGAGGTCTGGGCATGCTGTTCTCAGTTTTATTTTTACAGTAGTTATGGAGCCCTTTATATTTTCAAGGGCCCTCCTGTCACTTATTACCCACCGGTCCAGACCACCCACCCACACTCCCACACACAATATGTCCAGATACACCCACAAATACCGAAATTCTTTAAACCTTATGGTGATTCAGGCTACAGGAATATTGTTTGCTCCAAACGACTCTGTTCTACATTCTTGGAGTTTCCCAAAATAAATCTGTTTCCCTCTCTGGGGCCCAATCTGTGGATCTTTCCACTCCACAAACATTTACAGAGCACCTACTGTGTGTAGGGCACAGATGGATATAGGAGCTAAAGGAGGCTCCCTGGGAGAGTGGATCTGAGGAAGAGGGGAAGTGGATGTGAGCCCCATCCTGCTGAGCAGGTGGCCTGCTTCCTATCACCACATGGGGGTTGGGGGAGGGGAGGCCTTATCTGAATGGAGACCATTTCTCTTACCCACACTTCCTCCTCCCTCCTTCCTTTTCCTTTTCCTTTAATTCATTTCTTCATCTTTTGTGTGTCTCTCAGGGCCTCCTCTCCTTCCTTTGCCTTTCTCCTTTTTCTGAGAAGAATGGGAGGTTTCTAACACCCCTGCAGGGGTTCTATCAGACTTGGGAGCTATCGCTGTGCTTTTCCTGCATCCTTAGTAAACAACTCACGGGCCCTGTGGCCATACAAGCTCTAAAAACATGAAAGGAGGGGAAAACGATTGTCCTAACTCAGAAAAGCTGCCTGAGAAAACCACTTTCCTCCACATATTAACACTGGGTGCCCACATAGCCGAAAAGGCCAGAAGGCCACCCAGTCATTCTGTGCTCAGAGCTGACTGCAGTGGGGACCTGCAGCCTTCCCAAGCCCCCTACCCCTGAACGCACCCCCTCCCCCAGGCCCTGAGCCCTTAGGATAATTTATGAGGTGTCAGGATTTTCTGGCCACAAGGTCAGGAGAGAATGGTTTTTACACTTCAGCTGCCATGAAAGAGAAACAATTTAATTCTGTTTTACTCTGGCACTGTCTGTTTTCACAATGAACAGGGGATTTGCGTCTCCTCAAGATTATTTGTCTAAGCAGAGACCAAGCCTCTGCTGAGTCTTGAGAGGTCTGATTTGACTCTGGCTTCCTTCTCCTTCCTTCCCAGCTAGGGAAGGAGACACTTGCCTTTCCTATTGTACCAAAATGAGACTGGAATCCATTTTACCCAGGCAATTGCTGTGTGCGAATACACCCGAAGTCTGCAGTCATTCCATCCTCCTCTCAGTTTTAATGGGACAGAGTGGTTTGAGCGCGTAAAGGTATGCGAGAGCCTGCTCCTACATTCAGCAGGCCCCGCAGTCTCTGCCAAGTCGTGGTCTTGAGTCTGAAGCAGTGTTTCCCTTGGCCTGGAAGCACAGCCTCCTGGCTCCTCCTGAAGCTACGGAACCGAAGACATTCCGCTGAGTAGCCTGAGGGTCTGCCTGCCAACAAAACCCAATGTCTCCTCCGAGAGCTCTCAGGGAAGAAGCCTGTCCTCCCTCACTGACCAAGCAGCCAAGAAAACAAACGCAAGGCAAGCCGGTTCTCAAGACCGCACCGGCCCCCTTGTCTAAGCCAGACTGGAAAGGTCATCTGAGAATCAGAGCAGGACAGACAGATCACATTAGGGACAGTCACCCAGGAGGCTTATATGGTGGACAGGGGTGCCTGGATCCTGGGGCCTAGAAGCAACAGGCCTTTCTGGACCAATCCATGTGATCGGCTGTGTGGAACTCATCTCCCAGGGTTTGGCCACACAGCAGGTTCCAGAAACACAGTAGAAGGAGCTTAGAAGGGCTCTGGAATCCTACAGTAACAAGATAAAATGAAATCGATTTCATCAAAGTTTAAATGTGATTAAGGAATGAGAGAAATCTCTACATGCTGAGAGGTAATAATCTTTAAGAAGCATTAGGTGAGAAAAGCAAAGGCATGACACAGTGAGATTAGTAGGCTACCAGGTGTATAAAGAGAGGCCATTATATATTAATATACACGTCTGGGAAAACAGAAGAAACTTGTTGTAGAGTTTGTTCCCAGAACAGAGAACTGGAAGATTCACGGTCAGAATTCAGGTGGAGATTTTCTTCTCACTACACATTCTTTTGTGTTTACCACAACTTTTTAATCCAGAACTCATATTACCTTTACAGAACAATTTTTCATGAAAAAAAAAGAAATAAAATAAAGCCCCAGAGAATGACAAAGAGAAAGGCGAGGTAAGAAGAAAAGCAAATGATTGAACTTTAAATCGCCACTTTATGTTGGGCCAGCCAATTCTCAAAAAAACCACTCCCCTAAAATTAGAGCCCTGAATTCTTGGTGGGAAGAGTAAAGGAACTATTTGGAAAATGACCTCTTCGAGTTCCCTGAATAGTAGTACTTAAATGTGTATTGCAGAGTTCCTTACTTTCATGTGGGCCAAAAGATTAATCCCCCAAAAAGGACTTCAGTCAGTGCATGGAGCCTCTTGCAATTTCCCATCTAGTAAGCCTCCATTTCAAGCAAAGTTCTGAGTCAAACTGATTTGCTCTCCTCTCTGCCCTCATCACAGTTTCTGAAGTCCCCTCTCTATACTGCTTGTCACAGTAATAATTATCCTTTGCATTTCCAGAATATCATTGATCCAAGGCAGGTGTGTGTGTGTGACACCAGCTGTCTCTCTGGGCTTCAGTTCTCTTACCTGTACAGAGAAATATTTGAATGAGGGGCAGTATTATGAAATGCCTTAATGTTACAGGTCTCTGATTCTTTGAAAATACAGTTATCAGGCTGCGGGAAGATGGAGACCAGGACATATTACAGGCCTGTCACAGGGTCTATGGTTCCATCTGACCTTCAGTTGAACACATACATGAAAGTACTTTTCAACTTACTTCTTTGTTAGAGATAATTGAATTGCCCTCTCAAAGATGCTGTCCACCACCAGACCATGAAAATAAGGTTCTGGAAATACATTCTGCCCTCCCATATGACAAAAAGAAGAGACTACTACGTTGTACAGTAAGCCTCAAAGGTATCCTGGTATTGCCCCCAGGACCTTGGATGGTTGGCTAACAGCCAGTCACATCAATAGTCTGATAAGCAGAGCTTGTCACTGAAGGTTGCAAGATAGAAAAGACATGCCCCCCAGATGAAGGCCCTTCTTCCCAGTCTCCATCCTACCACAGGTGGTTTTGGATATCAGAAAGTACTTTCTTCATGTCAGGACAAGGTACTCTGGTAGAAGAGCCTAGTACCACTGTCCTGGTTCACATGAACCAGAGAGGCCTGGGAGATAGCAAGACAGAAAAAATGAAAGAACTGAAAGACGGCAGCCCCCATCCATCCATTCTACGCTAACCTCAGATGGGAAACTTAAAGAATTCAGTTAGTTACCAGCCAACCTGAAATGTATATGATTCATTCTCTGCAAATTTCTCCTCCTCCATGTTCCCATTCAAAATATAACTGCTCCTTATTCCTTTCCCCCAAATATTCCAATTCATCAGTGCCATGTGTGACTCTTCTCCTCAACCCTATAACACTGTCTTGATGGGTCCTTCCTGTTAGTCCCGCTTTCGAGTTTATACCCTTGCTGCCACTTCAGTATGAAGTGTGAAAAACAGATTCTAAAGAGATGGCAGAGGATAAGGCTTAAGAGCATAGACTCTGGGATAGGGTGGCTGGGTGACGGACACTGGGGAGGGTATGTGCTACAGGGAGTGCTGTGAATGATGAATCACAGACCTGCCCCCCTGAAATAAATAATACATTATACGTTAATTAAAAAAAAAACAAACTCTGAAGCTAGAATACCTGGTTTAAATTCCAGCTCTGGCCTTGACAAGATGGCAGCAGCCAGATGCACGATCCGTGGCTTTGAACCCGCTACTCGTGGAGGACTAGGCCCTGCAGCATCACAAGAGGGCTGCTGGTCCTTTAGGGAATTCTAACAATGAGTGGTCCCTGACACGACCCCCGAAAATGTTTGAACTAGACTGGTGAATGCTACAGCTGATAGTAATGTAATGAAATCACAGATGCCAATGGAGGAAAAGGTAATACTTAACAGCCATCAGCTTTAAGGTATTTAGCTGTGGTTCTGGAATTGATCCAAGCTCATCAGCCACTGGACCAGTTAAAAGAAAATGCATGAAGAAACCACAGTTATCAAAATCACAGACAATACCAAGGAGCTGTGCCTTCCCCTCAAGGGACCTGCCCTGCTCCAAGGCTAACTGAAGACATAATCACAGTGGCCCAGGTCAGCTGGAAACTGGAAAAGAACGTCAAGAAATGAGAGACAGAGAAGAAACAAGCCCATGAACTAGCCTCCACTGGATCTAGTCATGTGTCTTCCTATCTCAGTGTAGCTGCTTTATATGTCAAAAAGCTGATATACTGTAACTAAGGACTCATGGAATATATACAACATTCTACCACTTATAAATTTCAACATTCTGCCACTTATAAATTTTTGCTCTAATACAGGTAAAGAATTAAATGACTTTTTAAAAAATATATATTTTATTTATTTATTTGACAGAGAGAAACACAGGTAGAGAGGGAACACGAGCAGGGGGAGTGAGAGAGGGAGAAGCAGGCTTCCCACCGAGCAGGGAGCCCGATGTGGAACTTGATCCCGGGTCTCCGGGATCATGACCTGAACCGAAGGCAGTCACTTAACCAACTGAGCCACCCAGGTGCCCCGAGATAATCAGGTTATTAAATTTAATACTGAACTGTGCATTGCTGGTGAGGAAAAAGGATTTAGGTATGGATTATCCATGGAGCTAGCAAGATGATGGCCAGTTTGTCGTAGAGACAGGGTGACTTCCTAGCCTTGCCTTTTCTATCATCCTCCAAGACACAGGACATCTCTTCTTTTTTTTTTTTTTTTTTAAGATTTTATTTATTTGACAGAAACACAGCCAGAGAGGGAACACGAGCAGAGGGAGTGAGAGAGGGAGAAGCAAGCCTCCCACTGAGCAGGGAGCCCGATGCAGGGCTCCATCCCTGGCCTCTGGGATCATGACCCAAGCCGAAGGCAGACGCTTAACGACTGAGCCACCCAGGTGCCCCAGGTGATAGTTAAATGACTTTTAACATAGGTACAGTGCTAAGAACGGTGCCTGATGCACAGAGTCCTGTATTATTAGTAGTAGTAGTAGTAGCAGTAGTAGCAGCAGCTATTGGGAATATTAGATATCCGGAATATTAGACATCCTTGAGAACCCTGACACACCATACCAGGTTTACCAAAAAAAAAGTAAAAATGCTATTTTTGAATCTTTCAGGGCCTTCCAGAGCCTGGAATTCACCCTTTTGTCACATCTATAGTTAGCTCTGTTTCTTCATGTGCCATGCCACATGTAAAGCTTCATTCATCTTTGCTGACACATGTTTACTTACTTACATACCTATTCCTCACTTGTCCATAACCTCTCAAAAAATAAAGCTTGTCTTGCTCTTAATTTTGAACCATTCTCCTCTGTTTTCCTGTTCAAAGTTCTAGTATTTAGATTTGAATACTAACAGAATATCAAAAAGTTTGAAAGAAATAGTCAAACTAACTATAATCTTTCATGAGATTCTGGTTTCCTCACCATCTTTTTCTTCTTTAAAGCAAAATATTCCATGTGGGTCTGCCTTCAGTTGAGGGAGATCAAGGAGGACATTTTTCCCGGTGAAATGAATAAGCTGTTCATTATCCACCCAACAACCATCTCTTCTTCTTACTAATTAATCTCCCTCGAGTGTTCCCTCTCTAGCTGTGTTTCTCTCTGTCAAATATTTAGGTAGCAAGCAGAGGTTTCACACTTTGGAAAAAGTTTATCCCCTTCTCCAGCCCCCTCCCCATTACATTCCTTTTGTCAACAGCCAGAGGTTGGTCTATGACCCAGATCTGGCTCATAAAACAGAGGAGAAATTCTGCGGGGGGGCAGGGTGGGAGAAGCTTCTGGTAACTATTTTCTCTCTTTATGTTTTTTTTAAATTTCACTTATTTATTTTAGAGAGAAAGAAAGAGCATGAGCCAGGGGAGGAGCAGAGGGAGAGGGACAAGCAGACTCCATGCTGAGCTTAGAGCCTGATGCCAGGCTCAGTCCCATGACCCTGAGATCATGACCTGAACTGAAATCAAGAGTCACATGCTCAACTGACTGAGCTACCCAGCACCCCTACTTTCTTTCTTTAAAAAAGAAAAAAACATCAAAAAAAATTAGTTAGCTCTATCCCCAAAGGTAATGAGGTGAAAATGTGATGCTGTGGCAGCTCTCTTAGCATAATGAAACACAAGTCTAAGGACCAAAAGCCAACATGCTGACAATGGGAGAGTAAAAAAGAGAGAGAGAGAGAAGGAACTGAACCACTGTGATCTCCAGACTTCTTTTAATAAAATGTAAAGCAACTATAATTTGGTCTCCTGTTACTCAATAATTGATCCTAACTAATACAAATGCGCATTTTACAAGGAATATTGAGTCCCTTGCAATAGCACATTCCTTTATCCTTGAGAAGCTTCTGTGAGACCTAATAAATACTTGTACATATAAAGACCTTTCTGTATTTCAAATTATTGTCATACTGCTATGATTTTTCTTTATAGATGTTTCTGTTAAAAATAATTTACTTATCACATAATATAATTATCTTACACCAATCGAGTCCAAATTTTTACAAGCACAAAATCATCATTTTCTTCTCTAAAATTATGTATTTAAATAATTATAATCTTGTTTGATTCTTTCTGCCCTCCATACTTATCATCTCTTCCTTAGAGAGGCTTTTGTTAAAAGCATGGATTTGGAATCAGAGACCCAGAGTCACAAATAGTAGCCATGTGAATGGATGAAATGCTTATTTTTTTTTCTGATACTTAACAACCTTATCTAAAAATATCTAGGGCTATCACAGAGGTGAAACGAGATGACATAAGTAAACCATTTCTCTAAATCTTGGGACAGACCAAAAACTCCAAAAATGGTGGTGGAAAAAAAGAAGGAAGGAATGGGGATAGGGAAGAAAAATATGAAAGAGGAAACATAAAAGAAAAAAAGAGGAAAAGGAAGACATAGAAGAAAAAGAAAGAGGAAGGAGGGGGAGCAGAAAAATGGGAGAAGAGGAAGTGGGAAAAGGACAAGAGAAAGGAAAGGGGAAAGAGAGCTAGAAGACAGAAAGGAAAGAGAAGAGGGGAATAGGAGGAAAAGACAGGGGCAAGAAGCAAGAAGATGAACAGTAAGATGATGATGATGATGATGATGGTGGTGGTGATGATGTCAGTTTTAACCCAGAGAAGAACTCAGAGAAACAGGTTATGGTTAAGGTTAAATTTTTGAGCCCAGACAAAGCCCTGATCATCTACACCTTCCTACAATGTTATTCTTTTCCCCTTGAGCTCTGGTATTTTGTATGGCTGATTCTCATGTAGTTTAAATCTAGTTACTCCAAGTATCACTACAAAGAAAATTACAAAGGATTGTAAACCTTGGGCAATAGTCCTCGAATTTCAAAGAAGGGTTGATTCATCGAGATTCCAGTGCAATCAAAGAACTTGGAGAAGTCCCTGGAGTTTTTTTCCATCAAATGTGAGGTATGCCTCAATTAAACAAGCAAAAACTTAAATGAGTGATTCATTGGGTTTCTTCTATAATGACCAGGTGTCCTCCTTCTTCAATGATGACAGGACAAGAGGAAAGAGAAGTTTTTTGTTTTGTTTTGTTTTTTTCCTGATACAAGAGGGAGATCTTTTCAACAGTGAGGGCTGGTAAAAGCCCTATTGGTTACAAGTTATTTCCTACAGAGAGTCTAAAAATACTGGACTGATTTCATGCCATCAGGGTAAAGTGCAGCACAAATGAAGGTGGGTAAAGGACTAGAAAAATCTCTATGAGGAACTTCTAGACCCACGCTTTTGTTCTGCAGCCAGCGCTTACCTGTTTTCCATCATGGGGACTTCGGGAGGGATCTTCCTGTCACTTCTTTAGGTTTGTTTGTATCAGCCCTCTCCTTGCCTTCCAGTCTCCCTCAAAGGCTGACATGGGTCCTGCATCTACAGCTCTGTCCTTCCTGTTATGAGAAACCCGTGCAAGTTCCTGTTTTGTCTGTGCTTCCCGTTCCACACCATTTACACGTTCAGCTTTCACTGATATGCATTCTGAGCCTGAGACTTTCTGACTTTCCCACGTGCCGTATGTCCACAAGATCCCTCTCTGTTTCAGGCTGTATTATCATTAGCAACCACTTCTCAGACCATCCATGGCTAGTATTGCCAGCTCTCTTCTCCCTTCTACAAGGTTGGAGCTTAGACTCATATTATCCTTCAGCACCCATCACCCTAATCCCCACCCTCTGGCCCTGATGCCTTCCCTTCTGCATTTACGTTTTCACTTGAGAACTTTGTTACCTTGCATCACAATTCCAGTAGAGTGACTTCACCAAAGAAAGGCAAAGGAAGGAAACTCTCATGTTGGCCTGAATTAATCACGGAGAAAGGGGAGAAGTCTAATCTTTCCAATGCAGAAGATGTGGCGCATTGTTTGTTGAGAGTAGCCCTCAGGGAGGCAGAGATTTCAAGTTCAGCATTTACGTGGCACATTTTTCAATTAGACAATATACTGTATGGCATTTCCCTTCCTCCCCCCAGTCCCTTCTCTTTTATTACCACATGACTTCATCTCCCCATGTGACTGACAGAGCCCATTGGGCTCAATCCTGATAAAAAACATCTGGGGAAGAAAAATTGCAATTTAGAAAACAATTAAGTGCATCAATTTCAATTCATTTAGTTGGCCAGAGAAAGAAAAGTTCTTTCAAAGAGGTAACTGGATCTCCAGAGGTCATGGATTAAAGGGCATGCAGACTCGTTTTCTCTAGGTCGTACTGCAGAGGAGTGCATCTTAGTTCAGAGGTCTAAATGCAGACATAAACTCCTATTTTGTCATTTTTAACAAAGAGTAAACCACAGAAAATTTCCCTAGTTTTTTCATTCCTTCTCATTTTTAAGAGATTCTTTCCCTATCCTTTCTAAATTCCCAAGAACTTAAGAGCTTCCTTGAAGGTTGTATTTTCTCTCTCAAATGCTCACCATATGCTCATTTGTTATGGGAGCTCTGTAAGTGAACCTCAGTTTACTGCTAAAGACCCCATCTGAAGGACGGATGGGTGTGTGTCTGGGTGTCTGGATGTTACTGACTTTTCCTTCCATTTTTCCTCACTAACTCTGTGAGCACCCATGGCTCCATTGCTTTAAAGGGCTCAGAAACTTTATGAATCATGGTTTAACTTCTCATTCACAAAACCTTAAATAAAGAATTTTATTATTTTTTTTTCTGCTTCATTGGGAAATAACTGACATAAACCACTGCGTAAGTCCAAGGCATACAGCATGATCTGGTTCACATATATTGTGAAATGATCACCACCAGAGGTCCAGCTAGCATCCATCTTCTCATACAGATTCCAATAAAAAGAAAAGAATGAAGAAGAAGAAAAAGAAAAAGATTGCTCCTTATGATAAGAACTCTTAACAACTTTCCCATATGGCACACATCATGTTGTACCTTACAGTCCCGTATTTCTTGGTCTCATAACTGGAAGTTTGGACCTTTTGACTTCCTTCATTCAATCCTTCCTTGCCCCACCCTCCATCTCTGGTAACCATAAATGTGATCTCTTCCTATGACTTTGGTTTTAGATTCCATATATAAGTGACATCATACAGTATTTCTCTTCCTCTGTCTGACTTATTTCACTTAGCACAATGCCCTCAAGTTCCACCCACGTTGTTGCAAATGGTAGGATTTCCTCATTTTTTATGGCTGAATAATAGTCCATTGTAGATATATGGTACAACTTCTTTATCCATTTATTCATTGATGGGGATTTAGGTTATTTCCATATCTTGGCTGTTGTGAATAAATGCTGCAATGGACATGGGGTTTTCAAGTCATTGTTTTTGTTTCTTTTGGCTATATTCCCAGAAGTGCAATTGCTGGATCATATAGTAGCTCTGTTTTTTATTTCAGGATCCTCCATACTGTTTTCCACAGTGGCTGCACCAACTTGCATTCCCACCCACAGTGCACAAAGGTTCCTTTTTCTCCATATCTATGCCAGCATTTGTTATCTTTTGTTATTTTGATGACTAGCACATAACAGGCATGAGGTGGTATCTCACTGTGGTTTCAGTTTGCATTTCCTAATGATCAGTGATGTTGACCACCATTTCCTGTACCTGTTATGCCTTCATATATCTTCTTTGGAGAAACATCTACTCATGTCCTTTGCTTATTTTGTATTTGGGTTGCTTTTTGTCCCGGGATGGTGCTATACTGGCATGGGGGAGGGGCAGGGCAGTCAATGTGTAACCATTTCTCTTACCTTCTAATGCAGTCTGTCTTAGTCCCTGTTGTGCAAAGGGGGTGTCTCAGCCTCACCCTGTGTTCCAGGGTGCTCTCAGTGGTGTCTTGTTCTTAAAGAGTTTCTAGTTGGGGGCCTGAGTGGCTCAGTCATTAAGTGGCTACCTTCAGCTCAGGTCATGATCCCGGAGTCCCAGGTTTAAGCCCCACATCAGGCTCCCTGCTTGGCGGGAAGCCTGCTTCTCCTTCTCTCACTCCCTCTGCTTGTGTTCCCTCTGTAGCTGTGTTTTGCTCTGTCGAATAAATAAATAAAATCTTTAAAAAAAAGTTTCTAGTTGTTTTTCTTGTGAGGCATGAAATCAAGAACAATAAATGTCATCCTCCCAAATAAGGGCCAGAAACATAAATCTAAGTAAAATTATTACCACTGTTCTTATCTCTTGAGCCCTACCATAGAATCGTCACTATAATCACACCTTAATCATAATATCTGATATACTTGTGTTAGAAGGTGAAGGGAAGACAGTAAAATATCCCCCAAACTGAGAAGGCACTTTGAGGCCAGAAAATGAAGGAGGTGACTCCATACAGTTTGCACTGAGTTTTATTCTGAGTAACTTACTGACGGGGTGGGGAGCAGGCAGAGACCAATTCACACAGCTGCCTCGTTACTCTCTACTGGTCTGGACCTTAGTCCACAGGTTTTACAGCGCAAAGGGACATGCAAAAGATCACTGTAGTGAGATCAAAGAGTTTGCATACACCTAATTGACAGCTAACTTTAATTAGGTTTGTGGCACTATCTAGACATCAGGAAGCTGAAAGACTAAGTTATCTCTAACGGATTCATGGGATGCCAAAGCAAGCCCTGCCCCCCAGATTTAACAGGCATTTCTAAGGTATGTATATTAATCTCCAAGGGGTCCAGAACATGTAGCTCCAAAAGAGGCCATTGATCAGACATGAAAAAGATGGAGGACCAAAGATGGAGTCAGTATTGTAAGTAATCCTGTGACTTGTCACATCAATCCCATTAAGTAGTTACTATCATTCCTGTATTTTACACATAAGAAATTGATTATTTTATTCTAAGGAATGAAGATTTGTAGTCATATAAAAAGAGGAAAGACTTGGAACCAGATTTGTCAGCTTTTTAGGTTCATGCTCTAAATATCACATGCAGAACAACAACAGCCTAGGAAATGAACTCTGGGAGAAAGGATCTGGTGATAGCTCTGAATTTAAAGTGTCTAGCCATGTTTAATTAAGATAGCATCTATAGAGTAACTAGTTAGTGCTTGGTCCAAAGTAGTTTCTCATAAATGATAGCCCCAATTATTATATAAAGCCATTTCCATCTATTCCTTGCACTTATCCTCAATTTCTCTCAAACTTCATAGTACACTTGGGATTGTCAAGTATACTGCTAAGTTTTTCTTACAGTCCCCACTTAAAATGATCACCTCTGTAGCCTAAAGATCTAAAAGCAAGATCCAGAAGCAGGTACCTGAGAAATAATAACTATCAGGAAATTCCATTCCAGGAAGGAGCCACTAGGTGGAAAATCCTAAAGGAGACCTAAAGGAGACCTCACTTGCTTTTTATTAAAGTCTGCCTTGGAAAGCAGCTTAAAATGTAGCCCCTTTCACAGCATGTGTTTCATTTTGCCTACTGTAGACAGAGAATGCAATTACAATAATACTGTGAGGCCATCTGGAAGCGTGAGATTTTGTAATGAGCCAGAGTTGACTGACAGGATCACTCAACAAGTGGACCACATTGGCACTGGGAGGGCTCGAGGCTAGGAAACATGAGCAAAGGGTGGATTTGATGTCAGTGAATGGATGGTAAAGAAAAAGAGGACATGTGGGTTAGTTAGGAGGCTTCAAAAGGCAGAGGGAGCTGGCAGAGAAGCTTCTGGGGAGTTGCTCCTTGGTTGAGCCTAGGAGTCCAAAAACTCCTGAAATTCAAGAGTTTGGGCTCCTGGCTAAAGAATCCAGTGATCTTACAGCTTAGAAGTTAGAAGGTTGCAAGGAAGAGTTCATTTGACTTAATCGTAGAGATAAAGGGATGGGGGGGAATCCCTAATTCTAGCAGTAGAGTATTTGGGAGCCTGGAAAAATCTTTGGAGTTGAGAGATGGGGAGATTATTGTAAATTGGAATGTGTAAGGCACACCTGCTAGAGAAAGTCTCGGTAGGATCTGGGAAGATGAGAAGAAGTCTGGATAGCCTGCTAAAAGTGAGCAACTGAATGCTATCAGGAAGGCAGAAGTGGGCATGGTAATAGCAAGAAAAAGAGGGAACTGAAAATGTCTCCAAAGACTACTGAGGGGGCATGTGAGCGGCTCAGTCAGTAAAGCATCTGCCTTCAGCTCAGGTCATGGTCCCAGAGTCCTGGGATGGAGCCCCCCACCAGGCTCCCTGCTCAGAGGGGAGTCTATTTCTCCCTCTATCCCTCACCTCACTTGTGCTGTCTCACTCTCTCCCACTCTCTCTAAAATAAATAAAATCCTAAAAGGAAAAAAAAAAGATTACTGAGCCCCTCACCATCCCCCACTCCACCGTCTTTTTTTAAAATATTTTTTAAAATATTTTATTGATTTATTTGACAGAGAGAGATCACAAGTAGGCAGAGAGGAGGAAGCAGGCTCCCCACCGAGCAGACAGCCCAATGTGGGCCTAGATCCCAGGACCCTGAGATCATGACCTGAGCCGAAGGCAGAGGCTTTAACTCACTGAGCCACCCAGGCGCCCCACAAGTCTTATGTTTGGTTTCTTGATGATAATAGGAACAAGAGAGCTACCCTCTCCTGGAGCAGATGTGCTTGCAGAGAAGAGGAAAAGTTGTTCATAATATGTTGGTTTGGATTTTTGTTTCTATTTTTTGTTTGTTTTAGTTTGCTTTGGTTTTTAACCTCTCCAGTTCAGCTCAGGACAAAAAGTAAATTCAGATTCAAAGGTATTGCTGAACTTATCAGAACCATTTGTCTTCTTTGACTTTAAAAACCAGGCAGAAAACGTTGCAAAATAAGATTTCCAGTCTTTCTGGCCCCTGCTCATGCCAAGAACGCCCTATGACTGCCCTCTGAGAGGCAATAGCCCTTCAGATCATCAGGAACTCCTGGAGCTTGCTAATAAAAAGAAAGTGATTTTCCATACAAAGTAAACAGATCCCTCCTGCACATCTAAAAGGACTTGGCTTCAGATGCGGGTGAAGGTTGAGGGTGGAGTTTTAATTTTCATATTCCAGAAGCTCATTCTGAGCTTGAATTTTCACATCATTCTTCAAAGCACAACAGAACCCCCTGTCAGGATACATCCAGCAACTGCATTCTTGGAACAGCCATAAATTAGCTTGCCTTTCCTTTTCCCTCTTGAACTTGAGGCTCCTTTTAGGGACCTAGCAGAAACCCATTAGGAGGCAACAAGTGAAGCTTTGGGGATCTGTTCTGTTATCCTAGAAGGACTATTCCTGTTGAATCTAGTTTTCTCTAGTCCCCCCCCCCCAAAAAAATGAAGCCTGCTCATCAGTATCAACATATCATAATAGATTGTGAACCAAAAAAATCTTTTTGAGTTGAATAGCTTTGTCATTGTGCAACTGAGCAGGAGAATTCTACAATAAAATTCTCCATGTGAATTAGAAGAAAAAAAAAGAGAGACAGAACTCTTTTCCCCAACATCATCTTTTTGTTTATGAAACACTTCTGAGCTTATTGGCAGAAATGCACAATCTAATGCAACATACAGGGTGGTCCATTTAAAACAGTCCCCTTTAACCGAGGATAGCTTTAAGTGTGGCCCATTGTAAGTGGGTCACCAGATGTGTTTTATGTCAGTCCTTCCTGGCATTGTAAAAACAGGGAAGGCTTTCAGGGGTTGGGAGTATATGTGGAAATACAGGGAGGCTGATTGGGCTCTAGAATTGTGAGAATAAAGAAATCTACCGGGACGCCTGATCGTCGGGAAATAAAATACAAGTAAACAAATGGGAAACGTGTTCAGTGCTAATATTTTTGTTGTCACAGGTAAGGTTTCTGGGTTTTATTTTGTTTTGTTTTGTTTTTCTAAACACCCTGATGGATGGTTGGTTGTATTTGTATTATATTACTTATTCAATAAATATTTACCAGAGCATCTACTATGTGACAACACCCAACTGAATGCTGAGAATATGACAATAAAAAGGCAAAGGCAATGCCTTCCGGAATCTATATTTTAGAGAAGAGAGATAAACAAGATATATACATGATGTGTTGCTAACATGATGTCAGATACTGATAATGTTCCAGAGAAAAGTTCAGAAAGTGAGAAGGGAAGTAAGTGAGGAGGGAAGGGAGGAGGGAGGGGAATTGGGGAAGTCCTCTTTAATAGAGTCACATTACAGCAGAGACCTGAAGGAAGTGAAAAGTTAAGCCGGCCCTTAGTAAGCAAAGGAAAGGTCAAATGCAAAGGCCCAGGGGCAAGGGTGTGCTTGGTGATTCCAGGAACAACAAAAACAGAAGAGCCCACAAGGCAGCTCTTTGAGAGAGATGAGCTTCATTCAGGCCTTCCCAAAGTTGGAAGACAAAAGTGGAATGGGATAGAGCTTGGGCTGCTGTTTTTTTAACTGAAAGTAGAAGTCGAGGTAGAGAGACAACAATCAACCTATTTCCCATGTCCCTGATCAAGTAGTCACCCCGGGCCATGTGTGGTTAGCGGGGACACAGAGGGTGAGGGAGGAGAGGGGAGAATCTGCCTGCTAAAGTGAAGGGGCAACCACTTTTCAGTTGACAAGGCAAGTGTCATGGTTCCCTGTCCCAGGAAGTGTCCATTCCAGAGCCTATACAATTATTCAATTGGCTTTAGTATGAAATTTGGCATTAGCAATGAGGCAATCAAAGTTAAACTGAAATAAACTACTTGTATCCTAGAAGCTCACTATTGAGGATGGAAAAGGGAAAAGGCATATTATTCAGGGTTCCCTCTTCTCCCTCTCCCTCCACCTGCCCTAACCCGACTCCTTGTCTTTCCAGAGCTGGAGAGTTCTCACCTCATTTTCAGAGGCAGTGCTGCAGAGCTGCTGAGTGTTGGAAGGCAGAGAGGTGGGTCTCAGCCCCTTGGTGTAGCCCCCTAGACCGAGGCTACTAAGGATGAAATAAAAGTCTGGACTGGCAGGGACTTACTGCCTCATCCCAAACTTTAGGCCTCAAATGAGAAGATTCTCTTTCCTTCCTGCTAGTCTTTGACTTCTGCCTTCAGGACCTTTTTCTGATGTTGTCTACAAGTTATTCGTATATTCTTTAAGGGATAGAGTCCCAGTGTGGGATTTATGAGTTGAATCTAACTCCCCAAATTCGATCTGCCTCTTTACTTCTAGCTTTGCCCCAATCTACTCCCTGGAGACTGAGAAGCAAAGAAATGCCAGCTTTTAAATTATTCATTTATTCAACAAACATTTGTTGAACAGCTACTACCTGCTAGCCATTGCACCAGGGCCTGGGAACAAAACTGTGAACAGCACGAATTTGACTTAAGGATGGTACGGGAGAAGGTAGAGATCCACCTTCCAAATCCACCTTTTCCCCCTGATATTTATGAGGTCCCCATTCAGAGCATCTCATCACCATCCTCATTTCGTATGTTGCCCCTGAGTGGAACCCCAAAGAATCCAGGATTTACTAACCAGGAAAATCTTTCTAGATCTTCAAATATAAATCAGATATCCCACAGCCATTATTCTCCTTCTTGTGTGTTTGCTTCGTGGCATTTATCACAATAAAGACTACAGTTTGTTTGAGTACATGCTCATTTCACAGCCGCCCTTGACCAAATTGAAAGTTATTTAAATCTGTTTTGCTCCTCATGGTATCCCTAGGGCATAGCACAATGTTTGGCATATATTCAGTGCCAAATAAATACTTGCCAGTTTAGTAAATGAGTGAAGAGTTGGACAAATAAATCGAGACCTTCTTATTCACTAGAAGAATTTGAAGTGAACAAGAAAGATTAGAACGTATTTTCTATGTATTTCTCCGAGGGAGGGATCACAGTCATCACATTTCCAGAGTAAAAGCATCCATCAGGGGGCGCCTGGGTGGCTGGGTCGGTTAGATGTCTGCCTTCGGCTCAGAGCATGATCTCAGGGCCCTGGGACCCAGCCCTGCATCAGGCTCCCTGCTCAGCGGGGAGTCTGTTTTTCCTTCTTCCTCTGCGACTTGACCCCACTCACCCCTGCTTGTGTGCACACACTCTCTCTCTGTCTCTTGACTAAGTAAATACAAATCTTAAGGAAAAAAAAGCAATCCATCATAATTTCCCTCAGAAATGAAAACTCAAATATGCCTGTTTATAAACCGAATCATCTGGCCTCACCCTTCTTCCTATCATCACGGGTTAAACCTGACTTGAATATCACACCCCAGACCCCAGACCAGGGCCTGTGTGAAGAGCACTCATCCGTCCTTCAGCCAAGACTCTAAGGTTCCACTCTAGGCAATCTGGGCTCTTGGCTCCTTAAATGGCTTCTTCTGCAGCCAGGCCATGAGGCCTCAGAATCTGCCCACATTCCAGAAGGGCTAAGGTTTCTCATCAATCTCTGTCCAGACCCTGTCCTCAGATTAACAGCCACTGAAATGCAATCCCTGTGATGAGAAACGAATTGCATGGCCCATATGAAGTGTAGCCAATGAGCTATCACTTCCCTGAGACCTGTTGTCTCTGGCTTCTCACCTCTCCCAGACTCAGCATATTGACTGAGAGAAGCCATTACTATATCTTCACTGCCAAATGAGTCCTTCCTTCACATCTTGCTATCTCTGCCCACATTTGGAATCTGCAGAGGACACAAAGGACAGTCTCCTGGAGTAGAGAAAGCTATGCACTTGGGTTCCAGGTAGCAGAGTTCAGATCTTTTTCCCAGAGTGAAAATAAAAGAAGGGAAAAAAAAATTTTTTTTGAAGAAAAAAGAAAAGAAAAGGTCTAGAAAAGATTAATTCTGTAACAATCTGTTATTTTATAGTTTATGCTCATTTATTTCTAAAATGTCTTACTGTGGGATTTGAGGGTAGAGGAGAAAAGGGTTCTACAGCACAGAATGTGGGAATACAGAAAGTATCCAGAAATCACACAAGGACTCAGGATTGGCAAGGCAGAGGTAAGCTCTTTTAGGTCATCTCTGGTACAGTTATTCTACACTATTGCATGGTGCAGAAGAGCTCAGAGACACAATTCTAGCTGCATAAACTCAGTTAAGTTACTTATATCCTTTATGCCTCAATTTACTGTTAGGTAAAGTGGGGATAAGATAGTAATCATCTTCTAGAAACATGATGAGGTTAAGTGAGCTAACACATCTCAAGTTTTTATAGAGGTGCTTAGGAAAGAGCAATAGTGCTTGTTATTATTATGTATCCTCAAAAGTATGACTCAGATGTTAGGTCGGAACCTTTCTAAAGTCGGTTTCACCTCTAAGATTCAAGTTTGCAAGAGTCCTTTCTTCAGACACACATATACTTAAAAAATGAAGGAATCTGTTGAGATGAATCTTAAGCTTGAAAAGAAATTCAATCTAAATAGAGATAGTCTTACCATCATAATAATTTTTACTATAGCACTTCTTTTGAATTGTTATGTAAAATTCTTTGTGTGTGTACATATATACAGAAAAAAGGGCTCATGGCTTTCATCAAATTTCAATCTCTAAAAATAAGAAAAGACAACTTTTCTGCAGGGTTTACTGAAACACAGCATACAGAACAAAAAAACAATCTAAAGTGCAAGTTACTTGTGTGGTTAAGTTAATTACCATATGTGTTTTCTATATATAAGTAAACAAAAAATAAAGGAATTATATTGATAAAGTTTTCTTTTTTTAAAGAGATTTTATTTATTTATTAAAGAGAGAGAGAGCATGAGAAGGGTGCAGAGGCAGAGGGAAAAGGAAAAGCAGACTCCCCATTGAGCAGAGAGCCCAACATGGGGCTTGATCTCAGAATCCTGAGATCATGACCTGAGCCAAAGACAGATGGTTAACTGACTGAGACACATAGCTGTCCCTACACTGACAAAATTTCTGAAATGTCCTGAAATTAGTTGAATGGATTATAAATACTTAATGCAATAAAAGCTTGTTAAATGCCTCATGATTGCAGATTTGGAGGAATGATCTAATAATACACTGTGATAACAAAAAAGTGATGATAAATCTCCTGTAAACAAGTAGAGAGAGCCAAAGACAAAGGACAAGTCCAGGATTTGCCAAGCAGAGTGAGAGCCGTTCTTTTTGGACGATCATTTTGCATAGTAAATGTTTGCCTGTGGCCTCTTGCAGAAGGTCTGGGGCCTGGTCACCCTGGATTATCCTTTTCACTGCAGATCTATTTCTCCAAATAAGGAATCAATGACAATGGGATCATCTTGGAGCAGGCTCTGTGGCCAGTCCTCTTCAGAGAGGCCATTCCTCTTAAAAATAGTCTGAAGAAACTTCTGATAATATATGTCAGTGGGACAAAGATTTTCTGGAGGGTAGAAAGAGAAAGCCATTACACAGGTGGGGAAACTGCAAAATCAAGTTTAGGAAGCTCTACTTGCTAACTTGTAAGTTTCACTCATATAGAAGGCAATATCTGAATCTAGCTATGTATGGGAAAGGAATGGTATAAGTGTGTAATTAATGTAAACATAATATTTTTGTGTTCCTACACATCATGATCATCCCTCCAGATTCTCTCAAGAGCACGGACTTAACTATCAAGCAGGCCTGGGTTCCTAATTATGTTCGGTCCTCTAACCAGCCACTCATCTAAACTCTTTAGAGCTCAATTTCCACACTTATGAAATACGGAACTCAAATAAAAATATGTAAAACATCTATCTCACAGGGCTGTTGAAAAGATTAAATGAAATCAGAGATGTAAAGAACTCCGTGAGCTTTTGCTAAGTGCTCACTACTACTATTACTCCAAGTCTGAAAGGAAATTCCAGAAGCCGAAGTGAGGAGGAGACAGAAAGAGCTATACTCCTCAAGTACCTTTTGAGCCATGGAAAGGGCCAAAGGGCTAATATTCCGGAGACAAACTAACACTTCATGTCAAGAAATGGTAGCTTGACCCAGAGCAACACCCAGAAGGGCCTAATGAATGGGAGCCCCAATGCCACTGGTAATTTCATGGGTTGGCTATCAAAATTTACATTTCAGTTTTAACAATAAGTATTGTCAGAGAACATCTGGCAGACACAAAAAGCCTGTCTGCCACATCCCTTTTTCTCTCTTGACAAATATTCCTAGAGGGGGTGAGAACCAGACATTCTTCCTTGACATCCTTTTGTTCTTCTTACATAACCCATGTCCTTCCTGTACACATATTTAATGCAGCGGTGCAGGAAAATTGCAGCCTACTTATTCTTGCCAAGGTCCCAGTTGCAGGTGTTGGCTGCATTTCCAAGACACTCTTTTAAAGAGTTCCTATCAAGAGACGGCCTAATTGCATTTTAGTGCACGACATAGGCATGTTACACGATTTAAAGTTTTCTGATTACTTCCTGATCTCAGTCCCTGAAGACACTCAGACACTGAAGACAGTTGTGGAGTATCTTTCCAACTCACCTCCTTTCGCTGTGGCCCACAGATGGGGGTGGAAAAGATGGGATACACACAGCCATGCATCATAGCTGAGTGAACAAGAAAGGAGGCTCTGAACTAGGCCAGGCCAGCTGGTAACCCTTGCCAGTGAGAGGAGAATGGAGAGCAAGATCAAGGGCTACTGAGAAAGAGTCTGACACTCTCTGTGGCTGAATCCAGAACAGGCAAACTGGGAAGCCCTGGTAGCCGGTGTTTTCTGTTTTCTCTTACAGAGACAAGGGAACAGAGAATGCTACCTGCAAGGAGAGAGAGAAATGAAGCATATTCTCAGAGAGAAGCCAAGGCTTGTGATGGAGAGGGTCTATTTCATGGATTCCCAGTGGCTTTCTTGTCTCTGGTCCCATCCTGAGGCCCAGCCTCACCTCTGAGTATTATAAGGCATCCTTGCATCCGTGTACTAAATGTTCTCCCTTTTGCCCAGCTAGACCAGTGATCCAGTCTATTTCCCTCCATGCTGTTTCCCTCAGTGCCCTAGCCTTGCACTTTGTCCATGAGAAGGCACATTTCCCATTTAGGGCCCACAGAAGGTTGGACTACTTTACTTGAGTTTATATTTCCAGCTTTCATGTGTCTAACATAGGTCCTGTCTTTGGAAGGGGAAATGCCTCTTACTGTGTTCCTCAGTTTCCATAGAGAGGCATAGACTTTCATTCTGCTTCCAGGAGAGATCAGGGGAAGGGAGGAAGGAGCACTTTGGGACCCTTTCCATCTTCCTCCTTCCCACACAAAGAGCAGTGACTTCCCCTGTTGAGTTTGGGGAAAGTGATTGGATTCACAGAGAAATCCCTGTCTTCCATCTTGCTCTTGTTACTGCTGTGGAAAGAAGCCGTAAATGCCTAATGCCTGACAAGCCTTTCTTATCAGCCTTCCAATTTCCCTAGGTCAGGAGAGATTGTAGATGCCCTTGAATCTGTCTTGGCAAATATGTACCCTTCAGACCAGAATCTCCCCTGGTTGGGGTACAGTGGGGTGCATTGGGTTGGTGGGACAGTCAAGCCCCAAGATCTAGATTTGTGGGGTAGGAGGAACCAGAGCATGAGAGGAAGTCTTATTTGGGCTCTGGCCTTGCTTCACACTTAATTACATTAATATTTCATCCTTGATTCCTGAGTCCATATCTAAATTGGCTAAATTATTTAGAGGAAAAAAAACATGATTTGTCCCTCCAAATCCTGACTAGGCTTGAAAACACTTTAAGGAATGTTGAGATCCATAAAAGAAAGAAATATCTAGTTACAGAATAGGGTGTACTCATGAAGCCTCTGCCGAGCAATTGCCTGTTACAAGGTGGGTCATCTGCCAAGGTGTCTTAGCTGTTCTCATTTAGACCCTAAACCATAAAAGTGAACATATTCCACCCAGTGACTGTAGTTGAAAATGTTTGAGTCTTCCTTGATTCAGTTCTTTGTTCTTTGTCTCACTAACCACACCCAATCAGTTGCCAACTCCTGCTGATTTCACTTTCCCTGAAATTCCTCTGCTCCTATGGGCACTGCCTAGTTTCAGGCCCTTTGATCTATGGTTTTAACTATCACTGTATGGGTCTGGTTACCTTCTCTGTCCCCAACCACTTGCTACATTGTGAAATAAACCTGATGGGTTAATGCCCTGACTACAAACCTTAAGTCGCCCCTTTAGCTAATAGGAAAATCCAAATTTATAAGACCTGTCACAGTCTGCCCCGACCTACACATTCTAGCAACTTTATTTTCTTTCACCACACCCTCTCATTCCCCAGCATTTCTACATTACAGTCACTGTGGTCCAACTGGATGCCATAGACAGATTCATATAATCACCATTTCTTAAAGTCTGTGTCTTGGCACATACTATTAAATGCCCAGCCATTTCACTGTGTCTAAAATACTCTTTCCCAGCCTCTCCACATTAAGGACAACCACTTATCCTTGGAATCCTATATAAAATTTATTTTTTTAAAGATTCTATTTATTTATTTGAGAGAGTGAACGAGAGAGAGAGAGAGAGAGAGAGAGAGAGAGAGAGAGAGAGAGCATGAGTGGGGAGGTGGGGAGCAGAGGGAGAAGGAGAAGCAGACTGAGCCACCCAGGCAGCCCTATCTCTAACCTTCTTGATATTCCCTCTCATTTCCTTACTTCCACCTGCGAGTGGAGGGGATTTAACCATGAGTCTATCAAAAGTCAGTTTCCCCACTTGCAATCTAGATCCATCTTTCTTAGTTTTACAATGACATTACTTTAGCAACTCTCCCATTTCCTTTCTTAAATCACAGGTTTCTCCCACCATGCCAAATCTTTCCCACCAATGTCCAAACACATGATTTATTTCTCCCATCTTAAAAACAAAACCAAAACACTTTACTTGCCCTACTTCCCTTGCCTGATACTGCCTTGTTTACAAATTTCTAGCAAAACCCCTTGAACAAGCTGTCTATATTCATTCTCTATAATTCCTTTCCTATAGTCACTTATAACGACTACAATCCAGTTTTTGCTCCTACCTGCTCCACCAAAACTGTTTGTCCTCGGTTTTCCTCTTCCTTGACTTATTAGAAAGATTGGATATAATCAGTCACCTTGTCTTTGATATCCTTTCTTCACATGGCTTCCAGAACACTCCACTCTTACTTTACTTTATTGGTTACTCCTTAGTCTCCCTTGCTGCTTCCCCCTTCACAAGTTCTTAATGTTGACATGCTTTAGGGCTCACTCACCCTTTGTTCCCTTCCCTATTTTCATCATTCTTCTGGTAAACTCACCCCAAATCACAAAACTGAGTACAATCTCTATGCTGATTTTCCACCACTGCCCAGACATCTCTTCTGAATGTTAGACTTGCATATTCACTCAGCTTCTCAACATCTTCACATGGTGTCATCAGAAAATTCAGAAATGTTGGGTTTAAGCTCTTCTGATTCCTGATTTCTCTGCATGAACATTGGGTCACCACCCACTTTCCATACCGCAAATGATAGCAACTATGTTCTTTTAGTGGGTCAGGTCAAAAATTTTAGATTCACCTTTGGCTTCTTTCTTTATTACATGCCCACACATAGCATTCAGCAAGCCCAGTTGGTTTTCATTATCAATATATCTGGACTCCAAACATTTTTCACTGCCATCAGTGCTACCCCTCTGGTCTGAGCCCCCATCACTTCTCTCCTGAATTACTGCAGTATTCTCATTTAGGACTCAGCGCAGTGTTTTTGTAAAGGGTGGTATCATAAATATTTTCTGCTTTACAGGCCATATAATCATTGTGGCAACTACTCATCTCTGCTGTTGTAATGCAAATGAGCACAGCTGTGTTCCAATAAAAGTTTATTTACAAAAGCAACACGCTGAATTTGGACCATGAGTCATAGTTTACCAACTCCGGATCTATCTGATCTCCTTGCTTCCATCCACTGTTATCAAATTAGTCAAGAAAAGATCATGTCACTACTTTGCTCAAAACTATGCCATAATTCTCCTTCTGGATCAGAGTAAAAACCCCTTTCATAATCTTCAAGACCCTACATGATCTGGCCATAGTGATATCCCTAAATCTCATACCTTATTGTACTGTCTCCTTCATCCACCCTGCTACAGCTGCACTGACCTCCTCTCTGGTCTCCAAATAGGCCAAGCATACTCAAGATTTTGGGCATTTGCACTGATTATCCCTTTTCCCCCCAGACATCCACCATGGCAATGTCCTTGACCCTCTTCATTCCTTTGCTCAAATGTCAACTCATCAAGAATCCAATGCTGGCCACTATTTTAAATTACAGCCCTTCCTTCATGCCTCTCAATTCCCCTTACTCTTCTCTATTTTTCCCTTTTTCTCTGCATAACTTACCACTTTCTAACATAACAAATAATTTACCAATTTATATTTACCACATTCCCAACTCTCCTAGAATACAAGCTCCACAAGGCCAGGGATCTTTGGATTTGATTCCCTGGTGTATCCCGAGACCCTCAAGTCCTGGATGATACATAGTAGACATTCAAAAAGTGTTGGATGAGTGGATTCCGTGTGGCATCCCTCAAATTCCAGAGATGTGGTGAGTTGTTCTGGTCTCTGTATTACTTTAATCCTTTGTCCAAAGTTCTCCTGTGGTCCTTTTTGTTCTGATTCATTACTATTTATGTATCTGCCTTTCCCATTACAGAGCCATGATCTTCTTGGACATTTTCTATATGTTTATTTGCCTGTCATATAACAAAAGGTCAGACCAGGCCAACTTAATGAACCTATAAAGGTACCCTATATGCATAGATCTCTGTCACCAAATCACTAACTCTGCAAGTCAGTTATTATTTTAAAAGTATCTCCTCAACCCCACTCTAGATACACCTATACACACACTCTACTAATTGTGATAATTTAAAATTATTTTTCACATATTTGCTTAATTAGCTTGCAGTGACCTCTGCAAAAACACTGGCCTCTGATGAATATAAGAGGTAGTTTTCTGGCATGGACACCAAAGCATCAAAGAGTCAGCTGGAACTAAGGAAAGCATAACACAACTGGTTTTGATTATTCATGACAGGCAGCTGAATATATCTGACACAGGTCTTCTCCCCAGTACATCACTCAAAGCAGGCCAGTTTCAGGAAATGGTAGGAATTAAAAAAAACAAACAAACAAACAAAAAACAACAACAACAACAAAAAAAAACAAGATTGGGCCAAAATGTGTCCATAATACAAAGCAGATCATCTTTCACACGAATAACCTTTTTCATTTTGTTTTATATTTTTAAGATGGTCCCAAAATCTAGAAAATTGATGACCCCTGATGGCTTGGCATATTCCTATGCTGGTGTTTAGGAGTGGTGGCTCAAGTTCTCAGAAAAGGAGGTAGGTGAAGATTGCACCCATTCATGAATCGCTACATAAACCAAAGGGTCCTCCAAAGTTCACTGAGAGTTGCAGGCATGTTTGCAATTCATCTGTGAAGTACAGGTGAGCACTTTCTACTTGTATTCAATATTCACAGACGGATTAACTTCATCTATAACCTAGTTTGTTTCTTTGCATTTGTTGCCTAGCAGGAAATGGGAGAGAATTAGGAGTTGCTTTATTATGACCTACCCACAATTTTAATATATCTCTCTTATGAAATCTAGCCTCTCACCTGATGAAACGATGGGATTTGGGTTGGCCATGCCCTTGAGTTGGCTTCTATTAGAAGAAGAGATTTCCTAATTAGGCAGCATTTCACCTCAGAACCTAATTTCCTTTGCTACAATCTCTTCCCAGATGCTTGATCCCTGAACTCACTGTCTTCGTGTTTCTGTGTTTTTCCTGGTTCTTGTGAGCTTGTATTGTTTAATCACTCTTTTGACCAGTGTTACAGCCCCCAGTGCTCATGCAACTTCAAAAACCCTTGCGTTTTACCTGCTGCTTTGCTCTCATTCATGTCTGATGCCAGAAACTTCGACTGCATGTGAGTCTTTCTACTTTGTAACATCAATTTTTATGCTTTCAGTGAAAGCTTGAGTTTCTGCTGTACTAGGGCCTATTCCTATGACTGAGACTCCAACCATGAATGGTCCATTAAAGAGCTCAGAATTAAACAGAGGAAATATCAAGCAGCCTTGATTGCAATGCCACATGATGAGGGCTGTGATATGTTAAGCACGGGGTACGAAGGTAGCACAGAATGAAAGCACCTAACCCAGCACTCAGGGGCTGTGGGAAGCTTTCCTAGAGCCAGCAACATCTAAGCAGTCTGGGCCAGACAAAAAAGAATGAGAGATGTTCTATGCTAAGGAAGTAATATCTATAATTGCCATGAACTATAAATCACAGCTCCTTTAGGGAACTAAAGTACTTAAGTACAGCTGCAGGGGATGTGGAAAATCTGAAGCAGCAGAGAGAAAGCAGGGCTAGATCACAAAAGGTTTTATATGTCATTCTAAGGAGATGGGAATTCATCCCATCAGTGATGGGGAGTCATTAAAAGTTTATACATGACAGAGATTTATACTGCAGAAAGACTGGCATCAGTGTAGAGAATGGATTTAACTATCCAGCTATTTCCCTGAAATAGGCCCATACTCTTGCCGTCCCTACTTTATCGTTCTGTGACTAGTCCCGCTCCACACCTCTTTTCCCATCAGCATTCTCAAACAAAACTAATTATCAGAATCGGCTTGAGACCTTATAAACAAGATACAGATTATATCTGAGCCCACTTCATAGAACTAGATTCTCCTGGGGAGAATACCTGTTCATCTCTATTTTATAAAAGCTTCCCTTGTGATTCTGAGAGAGGTGAACTATGGACAGACCTGGAGTACTAATGCGAACCATCCCTTGCACCACAACATAGATGTATTGATGAACATCAGTAGTGTGTTCTGTTGTTGAATTAGACTGAATGCCTGGAGTAGATCTCACTGTAAATGTCTTCCTTCTCCACAATCTATATACCTCTCCTCCTAGGACTAGGAAAATCAGTCCCTTACTTAAATCCTCCAGAACTTTCTCTTGTTGTTTGTATAACACATCCAAACCTTAGCATGACCTATTAGACAGCATGATCTCGCTCCAATGACCTTTCCTCTCTAGCCAGTCTTTCCTTTACCTTGTAGTTGCTATTAGCAATATAGAGAGGGGATGTTAATGCAATATACTCCCCAACTTCAACTTTCTCAAATAACTTAAGGGTGGATATGAAATCGGGAAATTGTATAAAGCAGTAAATATCTGAAACCTGTCTAGGGAGAATTATAAAGTGACTTGACTTAGGAACATAAAGGGACTGCTGGTCAACCTCCAAAACTCACCTGAGTTAAAGAACATATTTCTAGGGAAACCATGTTATTTCTTCCAAAGCTCAAGAACCCAGGAGCAGAGAAAATTGATAATTTGTCAAATAGTATTTGAATATTGGCAAAACAGAAAGTCAAGAGATAATTGGGCGCCTGGGTGGCTCAGTTGGTTAAGCGACTGCCTTCGGCTCAGGTCATGATCCCGGAGACCTGGAATCAAGCCCCATCTCAGGCTCCCTCCTTGGTGGGAAGCCTGCTTCTCCCTCTCTCACTCCCCCTACTTGTGTTCCCTCTCTCACTGTGTTTCTCTCTGTCAAATAAATAAAATCTTAAAAAAAAAGAGAGAGAAGTCAAGAGATAAGAGAATTAAGGATGCTAGTATATAAGAAATAGAAAATTTCTGGAATGGGCCTTCAAAAATGATTTGGCTAATTTGTTCCAAGGCACAGAGGATTAAAACATGAATGCCCTTGTTTTGCCATACATTGTTTGTTTAGCAGTGACTTGCCATTTGATTTAGTTCTGGTATTTTGTTTGTTCTCTAATGGCTCCAACTCTCATTCTGTTATGTTACCCTAGAGCATGGTGAGTAACACATGTAGAAGGTGCCAGAGGCAAAGTAAGTGACTTAATTTTCCAGGACAATTATAAAACTACCATGGTGATCTTATAACAAGGTAGTAAATGTTTCACAATGATTATTTTCCTTCTAAGTTAGAGCTCTGACTTACAAGTATGATTTTTTTGGTTATAGCATATCCATGTAGTAGAACTTCTTTACTTAAATTGATATTTTGCATCTCATATAAGACTCAATATATATCAATAAATATCAATATATTGTCACTACATTGACAAATATATGTCAATGTACAAATATGTATATTTTCAACATGAAGATATTGGAGTGCCTTAAATCAGTTATATTTAAATATACTGCTAATAAAATTAAATTACAAGTTGGGGCTCTTGGTTGGCTCAGTTGGTTAAGGACTGCCTTCAGCTCAGGTCATGATCCTGGAGTCCCAGGATGGCATTCCACATGGGGATCCCTGCTCAGTGGGGAGGCTGCTTCTCCCTCTGACCCTCCCTCCCTCATGATTTCTCTCTCAGTCTCTCTCTTCCAAATAAATAAATATTTATTAATAATTTAAAAATTAAATTACATTTTTTTGTTTGAATGATTTTTAGTTTTTTTTTAAGTGGGGAGGGGCAGAGGGGGAGAGAGAGAGAGAATATCCTATGCCTATCATGGAGCCTTAAATAGGACAGACTCTCACAACCCTGAGATCATGACCTGAGCCAAAATCAAGAGTTATATGCTTAAACAACTGAGCTACTCAGGCACCCCTAGACTATTTTAATTAAATCAAGGCCTTAAATTAATCTAGTTAGCTTAGTTTTCATGATTTATCATTTCCTTTATCTCTCCAATGTACATTCATCTCAATGAAAGAAACAGGAATGGCTACAATGAAGCAAGCAGTATTGGAAGCCAATGGCTAATTATCAAGGACATTTACTTGCATGTTCACAGTTGAAATTTCAACATACAACATTTTCTCCTGAAAGGAGACACTTCCTCATCACTGAAATGCAGACTCTATTATCAAATTACCTACATATTACATCATCGGGTGGTAAAATTGACCCAAAATAGAAAGTGAAACCACATATACTTTTTCTGGGAAGAGAAGAAGATCCACTTAAGCAGTGGATTCAATTTCATAAGATTACTTTAACTGGTGCCTTCTTAATTAGGGTGAGATTTTTGTCTAAGAGAAGTAGTAGTCCTAAAGACGAATGAAATAGAATGTACCTAGCATGAGGGCAGAGGAAGAGGGTCTAGACTTTAACCCAACCATCCCAGGATACTCCATAATGCAAATCTTCATGGACCAAGACAGTTTAGAATTTGTGAACATTGATCCCTTTTCTGTTTTTGTGTACATGTGTACAGTTTGAGTGTATACAAGCAGTTCTTAAAACATTTTTTTCCCTGATGTTTCACTCTATCTTCTGGAAAATCCATCAAGTGTGTGCACATCCTTATAAAATTAGTGGAAACTTATACATACTACATCAATTTTTTTATACTACATCAATTATACATACTACATCATCATTTCCAGACATGCATTGCATCTCTTCTTTCCATGACCTCATGAATTATAAGGAGAGGACCTCTGTCGCAAAGCACCCTGTGCAGTCCAGCCCTGCATTCCCACTGCCAGTCAGGAGTGTCCATCACTGTGCAATGCAAACATCCACACCGGGATGCACTGTTCTGAAAACTGTCCTGCTTCTCCTGGCCCAGCACCAGCAGCCCACTCTTCCTAATGAGGCTCCAGAGGATGTCCATGTCCCGAGTCACACTGCTGTCAGAGAGATCAAAGAGACAGCCCTCCCGAGCCACG
>PITA01020260.1:0-35339 GCA_004023965.1 Spilogale gracilis
TTTTTTTTTTTAGTCATGGTGTTTTTCTAATCTTCAGAACGTATTGTTAACCAGGTTCTATCAACCCCATTTTACAGATGAGGATATTGAGGCACAATAAGTTTAGCTAAGACACACACACACACACACACACACATATACACACAGAGCAAATAACCAAGCAGATATTTGAACAAAGCTATCAAGCTCCAAAGGAAAGTATTTTAGAGCAATTGCTTTAATTTGTGTTTTATTTAACACTCCATGTGACAAATGATTTACATAGAACAAGACAGCAGAAGGAGGCAGAATGGTGACTCCCCACTTCAAAGGGATTTACTGCAGGTCTCTCTACACATGCTTTCTATAAAACCCTTACTTAGAATGACTAGAAAAAGAAATGCTGCAGTAAAAGTGGTTGATCTGTAGGGTTCACAATTTGAGGAAAGTGATGTGACTAAGGTATATGTGATCTGCCCGGTTCTTTAAGACTTTGTCACACACCCAGCAGCCCCCAAAGCTGCCCCCCACCACAAACTGTTCCCCTGCAGTTTTCCCTTTCTACCTTTCTGAACTTCAAGAGTTTCCTCTGTAGTATTATGTCTGACTTTTCTTCTTATCTTCCTAGTCCTGATTTTGCCTTGCCTTTCAAACCAGAATCTTGACATGATCTTTTGACCTTCTCTACCATTTTCTTGCTGTGCTTCAGAATTTCCTGTTTACTTTGGGTAAGCACCCTGTTGATTCTAACACAGCCTTTGGGAGCATCAGTCTCCGCTCAGCTCCTTGGTGGGAAAGAAGGCTGTCTTACTACATTGGTTCCTAGAATGAGATCCAGATTTGATAGAGAAATACATTTGATCCTTTCCTGAAATATGTTCTGGTACCTAAGAAAATTTCACTGAAATGCATGACACCAGACTCTTGACCCTTTGATGAACCCTATCCAAATATTCTTAAAGTTTTTACCAGTGCATCTAAGGATAAAGTCTCTCTTTCTCACTCTCAGTGTGTCATTCCAGTTTGTAGCTCTGGCTGGAAATGTGATAAATGCCATGTCTATTTGTGGCCCTAGAGGTGACCAACCAGTGGTGAAGTGATAACAGGGACTGTCAAATTGATTGTCACAGAGTTTCCCACCCCATGATCTCTCTTTGAGAAGAGCAGCAGACCATGAGAGAGATTTAGATATCATTTTCCTCTTGGCTTTCAATAATTTGATTGAGGGGCAGCCATGCCCAGCAGATGTTAAAGATCTCTCAGATGTTAAAGGCATTTTGCTGCCCTTCCTGCTACCTTCTGTATATTCAGGCTTAAGCAATGAGTAGTAAATATATTTGGGGTAGTGAGAGCCTGGTTCCTCAGTGGTGCTGAAGGAAGATAAAGATAAGGAAAGGGGAGGGACTATGACATATCTCATGATGGTACTGATTTGGGATTAAAGTAATCAGCATGAGCACAAGTTTTATAATTGATATAGTTATTTACTAGCTCTCTTGCTGAGTGGATCTAGAAGGAATGTTACACCATTAACAATGAGTATACCTAGTTGGGGCTCTTTGGTTAAAAATATAATTCCAAGGTTGGGGTAGGGAAAGTAAAAGATGAGCCTGGGATATATGGGCCAGCATGTACTAAAACATAACGGAAATGTACCAAAAAGACACAGGAGCTAGAATGAAGGGTTTCCTATGAGTTAAATCTGGAATAATTTGACCATAAAAATAAGTAAAGACAGTAATGGATTATAACCCATTCTATACGATAAGAATTCATGAGTCCATATTGATTAGCTACATAGATAAGAAGGACAATTCTTTTCAACAGACTGTTAACTAACAAATATGGATAGAATGATGGAGTTAGAAAAGCATAAATAGGTAGGTAGTAGATCTAGTAGGTGAACATTTGATGACAAACAAAATATTTACCTATTGTCAACGATGAAATGACTCCCCATAAATTGATGCCAAAGGGAAAAAGATTAACTTTGTAGTAGAGAAACATAGGAAATATGACCTCAACGAAAGGACCACAGTTAACATGACCAATATTGGGACAAATCTACATGATAGACATTTTGATGTGATGCACCAAGCAGTGAGAATATCACATCCGGGATATTCCTGCCAAGAAAAGCATAGTCTAAACCCAATTATGAGGAAAAACTCAAAGTAGGGGGCAGGCAAAGACATCAAGGTCAAGAAGAACAAAGAAAGGCTAAGGAATCTCCAGATTAAGAAGCATGAAAGACATTTGGGTATTTAATAAAATGTGTGATCTTCAGCTTGGTCCTGATCTGGGGAAGGGAGTGGGGGAGCAGCTGTATAAGATTTTGTTACTATCACTGATAAAGTTTGATTATAGACTGTGGATTAAATACTAGTATTTATCAATGTTAAACTTCTTTATTTTGATCATGATACTATATGAGGATATATACAATACAAAGCCCTTGTGATTTGAGAAGGTACACTGCAATATTTAGGCATAACAACAGCCATGTTTACAACTCAGTTTCAAATGTTTCAGAAAACTGATGAGAGAGGGGAAAAAATGTGAACAATTTCTGAAGCTGCATAAAGGGCACATGATTTCCTATACTATTTTGCAATTTTTCTGTGGCTTTGAAATTGTATCACAAACAAAGAAAACATCTCTGCCACTTGAAAGGGGATAGTTCCCTGTGAAAGAAGAAAAAGTAAGTGGCTTTGAAATGGGAAGAACTAGGTAATATGAAAGCAGAAAAAGTAGAAAGTAACACTTCTTTATTACCAAAATAACATAACCCTTTGCAGAGTAGCTATGACCAAAAGGGTGACTTAAAACTCTATTGAAGGTAAGGAGCATATCTGAAACTTTAAAACTTAGTCTTCAAATTTGTAACTTCATAAGAAAACTGGAAGTCCCTTAAAAAGCAGCTGTTTTGTTCATACTTGTAAGAGTTCCTGGTGCTTAATATTTCCATTCAGATAAATGCTAGATTAAGCCAAAGTAGTCTGTGGCAGTAATAATAGGGGAAACCTTATCTTTGCCTTGTGTTAATGGGTACACTCATTTAGCATAGCAATGGGCTGGAGTCAGTCCTGGATGTAGGTCAGTGAAGCCTGTGATAGGAAGGGTGGTCAACAGCCCCCTTCCAAAAATAAAGCCCTGGTGCCGAATTCTTCCCTTCCTTCTTTAGGGTCTTTAAAAGTTGATGATAATCTGCTTTATTTTTCTTGTTAAGTGAAAGGGGCCAAGACCACTGAACACTAGTTGCTGCAGGCACACAGAAAGGTGTCGCTTCATTTAATCCTTTAACAAGAATACTAGGAACAAATGATTATCACCCTATTTTACAGATAAAGAAGACAAGGTTCTGTGTGGTTGAGCAACTTCCCAGCAATTATGCATGCAATAAATGGCCGTCTACCTAACTGCAGAATGTCTGCTCCTTCTACCGCCTTGCCCTTCATCTGCAAAGACATGGAGACTACTACTTCTGGAGAAGAGAGCAGGTTAAAGCAGCTTTAAGAGCACCCCCTTGCTGAGAGCGTGCCAGGTGTGTGGGCACTAGCAGGGCTCGAAGGGATCACTGGAAAGAACCAAAAGTCTAAGTAAAAGTTCTGTTCTGGTTTTGTTTTATCAGCCATCTTAGTTTTCTTACCATCCACTTTAAGTTTCTTAATCTCCGAGTTGTTCATTCCTTTCTTTTCATGCTTTGAAATACTATTATGGATCTGAGGCTCTTTGTTTAGATGGAAGGATGAAATCTTTGTTTCTAGTAAATATACACTTGGAAACTATCCAGCAAGAAGTAATCCATGAAAGGTGCTATTATGGAAGCCCACAGTGAATGGTGTGGGGAGGGTTTGAGTTCCAAGTGCGTCTGTAAACACTCCATACCCACAATATTCACACACACACACACATACACACACACACACACACACCCCACAGTGGAAATAACAGAAGCTGACAGAACACACACTCTAGAGTTTGATAGAAATAAATCCAAGCCTTAACTTCCCCATTCATAAGTGGCATGGCCCTGGGGAAATGACGCCCACTTCAAGAACTTCAGCTGGAGTCAAGAAGTGAGCAATTGGAACGTCACTGCTTTCTCAGGAGGATATTGCCTCATGCTTCTCTCTTGTCAGCTGAGAACATAGTATCATCCCTGTTATGTCAAAGATCGTTGTGACACATACATTACAGAATAAAGTGCTTGGGAAACTATGAAGTCGCATATAAAGGGTTGTTTTTGAAGCAATATTTTCTCTGTTGTCAATGAGCCACTTGCTGCTGCTCAAAGGGTCAACCTCTGTAAGTATAAAACAAGTCGCCATAGTTCTCAAGAATATAACTCTCCATTAGACTAATCTTCACAGGCAAGAACCATGTCTGGTTTATCCCAGGCATTCACCAAATAAAAAATATGCCTGGACACATGATGGCCAGGGAAGGCCAAAAGATTCTATCATATTGTGTTGGTTCCTCAAACTCTCTAAAACACCATCTCCTAGCACAGTTTCTGTGACGGTAGATTTTACATGTCACCATGGCTGGGACACAGTGCCTAGATATTTGGCCAAATGTTTTTCTGAAGGCGTTTTGTGGATGAGATTAATATTTAAGTCAACAAACTCTGAGTAAAGCAGATTACCTTCCATAAAGTTGGTGAGCCTCACCCAATCACTTGAAAGCTATAAAGGAATAAAGCCTGGCCTCCCTTGAGCATGAGAGAATTCTGCCAGTAGACTGCTTTTGGAATCAAACTGTAAGTCTTCCCTGGGTCTCCAGACCACTACCGTTCCCTGCAGATTTTGGACGTAGCAAGGCTCTGTAATCACATGACCAATTCCCTAAAATAAACCTCTCTTGGCAAACCAAGAAACGGACCCTTAACTGTAGAGAATGAACGGATGGTTACCAGAGGGGAGGTCAGTAGGAGGGATAGATGAAATAGGTAATGGGAATTAAGGAATATACTTGTGATGAGTACCTAATGTTGTATCTAAGTGACAAATACCTAAGTGATAAATACACCTGAAACTAATATTATAACACTGTATGTTAGCTAACTAAAATTCAAATAAAAACCTTAAAAAAATATGGGGCGCCTGGGTGGCTCAGAGGGTTAAGCCTCTGCCTTCAGCTCAGATCATGATCTCAAGGTCCTGAGATGGAGTCCCACATCGTGCTCTCTGCTCAGCAGGGAGCCTGCTTCCCCCTCTTTCTCTGCCTGCCTCTCTGCCTGCTTATAATCTCTCTCTGTCAAATAAATAAATAAAATCTTTAAAAAAAAACTTAAAAAAAATAAAACCTTTCTTTCTGTATATACACATCCTATTGATTCTCTCTCTAAAGAGAACCCTAATATGACTACTAATGCTCAATGAATATCAAAGGTTTTTTTAATCCCCAAATCAAATAGACATTAACCATCACAATATTTCACTCTAAGAGAATCTTTTTGTTTTCCAAAAAAAATTAGTTCATTTAATTATTCATTCCTTCTCATATATTTATTGACTCTTCGTTTAACTATTGATGAATAAATATAATGGGGGAAAAAAGCTCTGGGTAAAGGAAATGGTAAAGGAAATCCCCAACTTTAGCAATGGGGAAAGTCTAAAATATTGACAGATTACAATTTAAAAGTTACACAAAATGACTATAATTTTGTGGAACTATTCTTATCATAATGAATATTGCCTGTTGAATAAAGCAACCTTAAGGAATCTTTCTAGAAAAATACTGGACTTAGAAAATGGAGTTGAAGTTGAATTCACTTAATTCTGCATCTAATGAAGAAAAATGGCACTGAAATTTTGAAAAGAACATGAAATTGTTGTACCTTCTAAGTCTCTATGAATAAAATAGGTGAAGAGAAGGAGAAAAATTCAATTTAACACTGAGAGTAATTTTCACCTTTCTTCCTTTGAAAAACATATGTGAAATGTCATGTGTTGTCATGGAAACAGTAAAATAAGAAATCTGTTTGCGAGTGCTTAAAGTTAGGTGCAAGATTGTCGAATACAGTCTGTTTCTATTGTCTCTTTCAGAAGAGAAAAAGACCGATACTGATTTGGTCCATAACCATCCTTGTATTCATTCCACCTCTTCTCTTAGTCTGTGTTTTGTGTGTGGGCAACTTCCCAAAGTTATTTCCTTTTATTTTCCTTCCTGGATCTTACCGCAGGCACCTTTTCCAGACCTTATTTATAATGCCATTGGGTTAAAATCTAAAGTATAGATTTTAAAGCTCAAAGATCACTTAAAAGAATTTAATAAAAGGCAAAGATGTGCTCAAATTCATGTAACTATGCTCACAAGATAAAATACTTGAAGCAATACTTGTAATGTAGAGCTTTAGAGTAGGACATACCCCTGAGTTTGAGTCCTAATTCTCCCATTTAGTTACTCTGTGACCTTGGACAGCATACTTCACTTCTATCCAATCTGTTTTCTAATCTGTAAAATAAAACTAACTGACTCACTTGTTTTTGAATTATTGGATAAATATTAATAATACAGATTCCATAGCACAAATATTCGTCATTATTATCTCATTCCAATTACTCACATTAGTAGATAGGACCAAAGCCTAGATAAAAGAAACTGACCTATACTCTTCAAACCTTTTCTATTGGTTTTGAGCCTTGTGATTATATACATTCACACCATTCTTGATCGCTGACAATGATTCCCATCAGAAGACTAGAATCTTTCTCTGACTTTCAAGGATCTCCATGCCACCTCCCAATCTTGAGTTGCACGCGACCAGTCCCCCCAGAGCCACTGAGCATTCAGCTAGAAAGACTCCAGTGCTTTTACTTCAGAGATGGAAATGTAGTCTCAAGGAACACTGTTTGGTTGAAGATCCCACTGCTAGGGAGGGGGTAAAGCTGGATTTCCAGCTTCCAATTCAGAGCTCCAGACTTTGTATCTCATGAATACTGACCCAAGAAGAGCAAGAATGTATTTATACTATGCTAATTTCCATTGTTCTATCTTTGCCTTAGAGAGAGCAGTTTTCTTCAAATGTGGATACCAATGTGAGCACATGAAATCATCCCAAGGGCTATAGGAGCAGGAATAGTCTAAAGGAATTGATTTCTAGTTATTAAACATCCCTATCTTCTTTTTTTAAAACTGATCTGCCTAAGAACTTTCCTTCCTTCCACTTTACAAAAAAATTTCGCCCTTTCATCCATCCCACTACTTCCTGTGGTGCATTATCCCGGGGCGGGGGGGGGGGGACCTCCAAGCAAAGTAGAAGTCTCCTGTAGTATTAGTCAAGTCACCCCAAACCTTTTCCTTGTATTAAGCACATCTACAGTAATAGAGGAGGTGTTAAAAGGGAACAATAACTAATGCCAGGATGTTCTAAAATCAAATACCTGATAAAAGGTGAAAGGAATGACAATTTAATGACACTACCTTTTCCTTCCACTAACCGTTATCCAAAAACTTATCTCCTTTGAGGGAGAACCCCATGAAAAGAAAACAGAGTGTGGGTAAGAAAGGCTGAATGTAGGGCACCTGGGTGGCTCAATGGGTTAAGCCCCTGCCTTCGGCTCAGGTCATGATCTCAGGGTCCTGGGACTGAGGCCCACGTCGGGCTCTCTGCTCAGCAGGGAGCCTGCTTCCTCCTCTTTCTCTGCCTGCCTCTCTGCCTACTTGTGATCTCTCTCTCTGTCAAACAAATAAATAAAATCTTTAAAAAAAAAAAGGAAAGTCTGAATGTTATGTATTTTGGATTTCATATTTAAATGCATGAAATTTTTACAGCTATTTTTGATACACATCCTTGGATCATGCATTTACTATAAAGAAAGAGATCTTAAAATAGCCAAAGTCATATAACATAATATGTGTACTTCTTTTAAATGCAATTATGACGTTTTCAGGACTACCACATTCTCCAAGGTATACTGTATGAAAGAATACATGAAGCAAGTGTGAAAAAAATTTGATAATTGATAAATCTGGAAGGTGAGTAATGGAGATTTATTTCATTATTCTATTTTTATATATGCTTGAAACTTTGCATAATATCACATTATTAATTAACCTTGGGCAAGATAAAAACTCTTCAATGTACAAACACAACAGTGGAAATGGAAGAATTATCAAAGAACATTCCTTATGGCTGCTCAGCTATCTATGGATGGACAAATGATGTATTTCAAACATTCTAAACCAGTTTTCAAATATAAGAATCAGTGCCAGAAAGCCCCGACTCCAGCACTCTCCAATCATAAAAGTGATTTAATTTGGAAAACACTGCGATGATCCTAAAGAAGAATGGGTAACGCCACCATTCTTTTGTTTTGGGAACTGAGGGAGCTCTTTCTCTTTCACCTAAGGCATCGTGTTATGGGAAATTCCACATTGCACTTTTATAGGCAAAAAATCCTAAACTATTGCAGATAAATACTACACATTAGTCCATAATATTAAGCTCATAAACATTCTGAAATTTCACTTCATTTTGAATTTCAATTAGAAGGAGGACAGGAATTTTGGATTGGGATTGAGATTTAGTGAAAGCTCTTTTGCTAAACTTGTGACCCTGGAACAGAGTACAAAACAGTTAAACGCTACCTTATTTTCCTTCTGGACAAAAGAATCCCTCAGCTTTATATGAGAGAGAAAAAAGAAAGAAACCAGACATTATAAAACCCCACAATAAATGCAAGAAAATTTAGATATTTATGTAATCTTCCCCATCAATCAATTCTTAAGGGAATACCCATCTTCTTGGGGTAAGAAGGAGGAATTTCTAAAGAGAGAGGTTGACAGATGTTTGGGAAATATTTAAACACTTCAAGATAGCTATAGGCATACTTGACCAATATTTTGCCCAGAATAAAATATAGTCCATTTTGTCCTTTGCATTTTGAATCCTTTACAAAAAATCCTTTCTAAATGGTTTGTATATAACCCAGTACATCAAGCTCTAATGGTTCTTCTATATGCTTCATTCAACTTGATCACCAAACGTAGGGGAGAAGAACTATAATGCTCTTATAGCAGGAAAGGCATCAGCCTTGGAGTCAGGAGATTTGCCTTGCTGTTTTGTTTCTATTCCTTACTGACTTTGATGCCTTTGTAAAATAGTTTGTTGGAAGCTCTCTGCCAGTGGATAAGACTTGTTCCTCATGGGCTTCACTGTAGTACCATCTGGCTAGGTCATTTTAGTGGGAAACCATGTTTTTAGTAACCTGGTCTATATAGGGGGGGGGCAGGTTACATTCCTATTGGAAGACCCTTCTCGTGTCTTGTCTGGAGACTGTAAACTCTGTTACAGGCATTCTGGACCTGAGTGGGAACAAAAGGATCTGGGGGTATCTAAACTTTAGCTGTATACATATATGTGTGTTATTTGTATCGATTACTTGTTCAAAATAATTGTACTTCAAAATATTTGATCATAGTGTTCTTTTTTTCTCCACTATATAGAATAGATGCATGCCCAGTGTCAGTGTGATCCCTAATCTATTGATCATAATTTCTTTTTTTTCTCTTCCTAAATTTCTGGAAGCTTTCAATTTTTTCCTGATCTGAATTTTCACCTAAACACATATAGGAGTGTGTCTTTTATTCCTTAATCTTTCATTTTAATTATCTCTTAAGTCTCCATGCTGTCTTTTCATGCCTTTAATTATTTATTTGAATGTCCTAACCTCCCCATTATCTCTTTTGTATTGAATTCTTACCACATGGACACAGGGACCCATCAATCTATCTTCTATATTTTGTAACTTCCTTTTCATATTATTTCTTTCTTTCATCTTTGCCCCATTTGATCATTTCTGGCTTGGTAATCCAAATTCATAATTCATTTCTTACACCAATTATATTCACAATATTCATTTTGCCACCTACTGAGCTCATATGTATTTAAGAATCATATTTTTATTATTACTATTTTATTAGATTATTATTATGTATGGATAATTTATTCTTTTAATAATTCCAAGGATATAACTATATTTTAAATCTTATTTTTATTATATTAATTCTGCTCATTGAAAAATAATGTTCTCTTTTTTAGTGTAGTATCTACTTCTCATGGACGCGATAACTTCCACTGTTTAGTGACTCTTGGAATTAAATTTATCTTTTACTCTGAGATTTCTTCATTACACTTATATGATGCTATCTTTGTTTCCTATTCTCCATACACAAAACTTTCCAAGACTCCCAATAAAGTTGATCGGTTTATAAATCCTCAAAACCCTGAGCAAAGAAAATTCTCCTCTATTAGGTGTCTCATATCCTTCTTTTCACACTTCCAGACTGTAATTAATTCATCGGCTACTGTTTTGCTATATCGCAAACTACACAGTGCAAGAAGTGAATCATTTTTATATGCAACTCTGTGTTATACAGACAACTCTGTTGTATGGTGCAAGAAGTGAATCACTTTTCAGTTTCACCTGCCATATAGACAGGCTTCGCAGGCTAAGTCTTTTTAAAAATTATTCCCATTTATTAGTAATGGGAGGAAAGGACAGCTGTAAAAAGGCTGCAAAAAGACAGCCTCCAATGGATATTAGCTAATGTGAAATAGTGGGGTCCAGATTTATCCTCTTGCCTGAAAAATAAAAAAGGGGGGAATATATGACACAATAACTTTAAAGGCACTGGACATCAGCAAAAAAAGACAGTAACCCCTGAAAAATGAAAAACAACTGAAATGGGCCCTACAATTACCCAGCTTACTACTCTGAAAAAATTTCTCAGCTATGGTGCAAAGGGGGACCCAAAGCTGAGCAGAGTGGATTTCTGGAGCTGAGAGTCTGAGGTTAACAAGACTTCTACAGTTTGCAGAATGGAGCACAGACAGATCTGGAGAGAGAATGAAAAGATAAGCCACAGAGTGGAAGAAAGTATTAAAACTTATACATCTACATAAAGGATTTGTATCCATAGTATGAATAATTCTCAAAACTCAATAATGAGAAGACAAAGAAAAAAATGTAAAACTTAAACACCAATAAAAATAGGCCAGAAGTTTGAACAGAAACTTTGCTACCAAAGGTACACAGATCACAAATAAGCGCATCAAAATTTAGTCGGCATTAATCATCAGAGAAGTGGAAATTAAAACCACAATAAGAAACCAACACCCTGAGTAGAATGGTTAAAATTACAGACTTATCATACCAGGTGTTAGTGAGAATACAGGGGACTACAGACGTTATGCAACCATTTTGGAAAACTATTTGAGAGTTTTTTTAAAAAATAAAACCTACAATTCTATGATTTATGCTCTCCTGGGCATTTACCCAAGAGAAATTAAAGCATATATCCACACAAAGACTTGTGCACAAATGTTCATAGCAATCTTATTTTAACAAAGAAGAACTGGAAACAAACCAAATATCCATCAGCCACTGAATGGATAAACAAATCGCAATGACATGCAACGGAAGAGTATTCATCAATTTAAAAAAATGAACAACTTATACATGAAAAAAGTTATATGAATCTCAGATTATGTTGAATAAAAAAAAAGCAGACCAAACAATGAACATATATGATTCCATTTATAGAAAATTCTAGAAAATGCAAACTGTAGTGACAGAAAGCAGATGAGTGATTGCCTGGAACTATAGTGGGGGTGACAGTTGGATGGTCACGAGGATGCTTTTTGGGGGCTGAGGTTTTACAAGTGTATGCATATTTAAAAACATTATAATATTGTATTTTAAATATATATAGTTTAGAGTATGTCAGGTAGAACTTAACAGAGTTGATATTTTAAAAAGGAGCAGAAGCAGATGCTAATGTTGAATATCCACAGCTAATAGATTTTGGCATTTCCTGGGGGAAGGATGAGTCTCTCTCTGCCATTTCCAACTCTGACAGCGTTCCCTCCTTTCTACCTTGGTCCTTGTTTTTCAGCTCTTTAGAACACACTTCCTGCTACTGTTGAGGCTGACTAGAAAACAGTTCCACTGCACACACTCCAGATCTAACTCCTTCTTCCGCATCTTTTGGCAGCAGAGCTTTGGAATGTATGTCCCAGGGTCAGGTTCTTTATCCCCAGAACAAACAAGGTGTGGTGTCTCTCACCTCCCATTTCTCATCCTGGAACGATGCAACCTCTGCATTTTGGCTGCAGTTAGAATTTGAACTGAAGGAATGGATGGAGGTGGGGGGGGGACTATGTTTGAAGGCAGTCAGTGGGAAATGACTTGACTATTCTGGTCTTTGAATAGCCAAAATAAATTGTCTTTGGACATTTAGGTCTTGAGGAGAAAGACAGAGATCACTGTTCACACAGGCAGCCATTTAACTCTTGAAGGCTCTTTTCCTTTGAAGGCTAGTTAATGGTCAACATTGGGAATACGACTACATTCTCCACACCACCAGCTGCACTATCCTGTGCCCTTCTTCAGTCCTCACCAGCCCTTAACATCTAAGGGGGGGAGGGGAGGTGGGGAACTGTAGAGAAAACCTGCATATTGTGCAAGCCTGTAAACAAGAACAGATATACAAGACGGGAAAGTGCTCAGAAGTTCCAGGCTAAGAGGTTCCAGTTCAAAAGGGCAATGTAGAAGATTCCTGAACTCACCTCTTTCCATGGAGATTGAATCTACAGCTACATATGGGACAATTTCTTCTGAAAGTGATCCAGGAACTAGCTGAGTGGCTGCTATACATAGGACAAATGAGAAAAATTCCACATCAAAATAGGTAGGAAAAGCTGATACATAGTCAGCTTTGTATCAGCTTTGACTATGTATCAGCTTTTCCTACCTAACCACCACCTAACCCTTGGTGTGGTGACCCACACTCAAAAGAGAACTCCCAACTCGAGTTTCTGAGGAGCAAATAGTTTGAGCCCCACATCTGGCACTTTAGCTTTAAGAACTATGTCTAGGAGACAGGCCCCCAAAACATCTAGCTTTGAGAGCCAATAGGGCCTGTGCCCATAAGACCCAGAGAGTACAGTGAACTGAGAAATGGCTCTTCAAGTGTTTGTGCAGACTCACGGGGCACACTCCCGGGCCCAGCCCAGGGGCAGCTAGCTGGAGCACTCTGAGGCTTTCTGGGAAACAGGCTTATTTGCTTAGATTTCATCCTGAGGAGCAAACATCTAATCTAATACATATCCAGGAGCTAAATTAGTCTCCAAAGATCATGGATGCCAGTAAGCACCATCCTCATACTCTCGCTCTGCCTAAAGGAGCTTGTGTGCACATCTGACATGACCCAATATTTGTGGATGCAGCCAAGGGGACTCTCCTTGATCTTCTGGCTCTGGCAAGATCTAAGCTAAGTCCCAGACTTGTCTAAGCCTTGTCTAGGCTAAGATATAGTCTAGAATGACATAACCATTACTCCTTTCAAGAGAATATTTGAATTTAAAATCTATGTGTAAGTAATAACAGGCAATTAACCTACTGTATAATTGTTATAGTTTGTTATATACATACACATAGCAAACTATGTGTTCATAACTAAAATAGAACACTATTAACATTTCTTACTATTACCTTCCATAAATTCTCATGCTATAATTATTATTGTATTAGTATTCTTGGCTATGTGGTTCCTAACTGGACACTAAAGTCAAGAGTGTGGTGTCCAGAGTGAGCAAACAGGGAATGAAGTATTTCTTTTAAAAAGTATGTTTTGGGGTGCCTGGGTGGCTCAGTGGGTTAAAGCCTCTGCCTTCGTCTCAGGTCATGATCTCAGGGTCCTAGGATCCAGGCCCACATTGGGCTCTCTGCTCAGCAAGGAGCCTGCTTCCTCCTCTCTCTCTGTCTGCCTCTTTGCCCACTTGTGATCTCTCTGTCAAATAAATAAATAAAATCTTTTTTTAAAAAGTATGTTTTGGTGAACTTCAAGTAACATCACTAAAAAAATGTTTTTAAAGATTTTATTTATTTGACAGAGAGAGACACAGAGAGAGAGGGAGAAGCAGATTTTCCACTGAGCAAGAAGCCCACTACAGGGCTCAATCCTAGGACCCTAGGATCAGGTCCTGAGCTGAAGGCAGACCCTTAGCTAACTGAGCCACCCAGGCACCCCTAAAAATTTAAGTCTTCCCTTTTCTTCTTGATTATCTTCCATCATTCAGATTCTAAAGTTGCATTATATTACAATAGCAGTGTCTCAGCAGTGGTAGATCCCCTGATGCTCTGTGTTCATTTCAGACTTAGCATGAAATTCCCTTTATTCTGCCTCCTAGGATTTATTGACCATCTACATCTTTCACATTCTGGTCTTTCTTAATGCTAGGATATCATTCTATATCACTGTGTAGTACATTTCCTTTATCTCAAGCTTATCATGTTGAAATTTCACTCTTCTAATCAGAGCTGAAGGTCACGATTAACTCTCAGTTTTCATATCTGAATTGGTTAATTTGGTCTTTAGAGTGAAATGTTTTCTTCCAAAATGCTCCTGTACCATTTTGTTCATAGTTTCCATTTCATAGATTTAGACAATAGACACCTGGAAGAATCTCTTTCAATAGTGTGCTCTCAATGATCACCACCAAATGTCCTCTGTACTGTGATAATAAAAACAGTTGTTTTAGCCTTAATTTTTTTTATTTTAGAAATAAAAGAGCAATTCCCAGTTTGAATATTACTGGGTAGATCCTGAGCTCTTGAAATGTATTTTTATGTTTAGCCTTACTAAAAACAAATATTTCACTAACCCTAAAAATACTCAGCTTAAAAAAAAAACAAAAAAAACATTGTAAATAGTGCCAGCACCTTTTACTCTATAATAAAAGGGAAAAGCATCTGCAGGGAAGAGTAACATTGGAATCCATATACATTAAAGAATAATCAATATGACATTAAGGATTGATGATTGAGATCAGACTCAACCCCATTCTTTTGGGGAAGATAGATAAATATGATTAATATAAATCACCTCATAAAAATATAGGAAAGAGAGACTATAGATGCTAAAGCTTGGTTTCACTAACAACATGATTTTCTTTCTCATTAAATTTTAATTAAAATAGTATGGACAGATGTACTTGACATTTTTTGTACCATAGAAAAGTTTCCCAGTCTATTTAAACCTATTGACCCCTTTCTCAGAATGAAGTTTTTCAATACATAAAATAAAATAGAATTCCCAAGAAAAACAACTACATTGAAATATAGTTATCAGAATACTGAAAAAAAATGATGAAGAAATAGTATAGCTGCCTTTTATTAATGAGTTAAATAGTAAGATGCACTGGCAGATCTAATAAATAATTACAAATAATGTTGAGCATAAACAATACATTGACGCATCTTTTTTTTTTTTTCAAGATTTTATTTATTTAACTGACAGAGAGAAACACATCTAGAGAGGGAATACAGCAGGGGGAGTGAGAGAGAGAGAAACAGGGAGTCCAATGCGGGGCTCTATCCCAGGACTCCAGGAGCATGACCTAAGCCAAGGCAGACTCTTAAGGACTGAGCCACCCAGGCGCCCCTACATTGACACATCTTTAACAACTGCAATAAAATATGGAAATATCTGTCATTTATATTGGTGACAAAGTCACAGGTACTGCTAATACTACTATGGTTTGTTGCTCATATTCATAAATGAAAGGAATGACAAATATAGTGAAAATGAAGATAGGTTTTCCTACCTAAATTCACAGATATGAATTTTACTCCATGAAGGGGGTTCCTTTGTCCTATACAGTTTAGCCACAAAATTTGTACACATTTATCTACAGTTGGGGTTTTAGTTATTCAGCTCAGCATTCTTGAGGGCATACTAATCATCCTAAACTAAGTCAGGGGTTAAGGGCTCAGAGTTGCAAGGCCAAAAGTGTGGTGCTATCTGAAAGAGGCTTAAAGTCTAGCAAAGTAAGAAATTTTCATATATTAATGCAATGAAACATTAGAAATATTATGAGGACCTGGGGCTACTGGGTGGCTCAGTCAGTTAAGCAGCTGCCTTCGGCTCAGGTCATGATCCCAGGGTCCTGGGACTGATTCCCACATAGGGCTCCTTGCTCAGCAGGGAGCCTGTTTCTCCGTCTCCCTTTGCCTGCCACCCCCCCTGCTTCTGCACATGCTCTTTCTCTCCCTGAGCAAGAATAAATAAAACCTTTTTTAAAAATAGAAAAATAAAAAATATCTGAGAAAAAAAAATGTGTGTGTGTGGGTGTGTGTGTGTAGAGAGAAAACACAAGTGAGGGGAAGGTCAAATAGGCCCAATTTCTAAAAACAAAAGGGTGGCAACAGGAAGAATGACAGGCAGCAAGGAACTACTTAGGCAGATGAAACTTTATGACTGAAAATGCTGAGATATAAAACAATTCTACCAAAGTTGGTCATTTATCGTGACTGGATATCTAGTACAAGGATCTCTTGCCAAAATTACATTGTATTCACTGCCTATGGAGATACTTAAATACAGCCAACTTCATTATAGAAATGCTTTATTCCAAAGTAATGAAGTATTCATCTATTCCACTCAAGTGTGTGAAATTTTGTATATTTGTTGAATGAATGAATGAGTAAGTGAATGAATGAATTTTGAACCATACAGTGACTCCAGTAAGTCTTAACAGTTCTCATAAGAACCATCAGGTGGCAGATATTTTGTCCAAGAATGGCTGTTAACTGTGAGCAAAACTCAGATGATGAAATGCATAATAGCTTTTTTTTTCCCTTGATTCTTACTGTCTGAATTTATTAAAATCAAAAGGATTTCATAAGGAGACTAACTAGGGAATATTTTTAGCCCTTTTCGCCTAGGGAAATAACTGTTTATTGAATTCGTTTATGAAATTGAATTTCAAAAAGACAGTAACAAATACTCTTCTCTCAGCAAAAAAATAATAATAAAAAGGAGTTTTCAGACAAAGTTGTCGTTCTATAGGGATTTCTACTCCTTACTCTCTAAGATCAGTAAAAGAAGGACTATGACCATGAAAGTCATTATACTGTTACACACTATTTGAAGAGACAAAGTGGGTAAGGTTCATACACACAGTGATACCTTTCTATTTTTGCCACGTGGAAAGTAAACCTCAAGTCACCATATATATGCTTAGACGGCTAGATAGGTACAAAGACATAGATAGGTCATAGTCATAGACAGCAGAAAGGAGGTATCTGAAACATACCATCCCACCCCTAACCATATTTAGGATGAATCCACAGGCCCTTGGTACACTTGAGTGCATTTAGAATTCTGGTTGTGATGCCTTAAGTGGGACATTGAGAAAAAGAGAAAGAGGTCACCAGAAAGAGATTTTCCAGAATAGAAATCAGGTCATATGGGGACCAGCCTCAGGAAATGAAGGTGCACAGCTGGGACACGTGACATAGGAACCATTGAGGGCTTGCATGGGGAAGTCAGACAAGCTACTTTTGCTCTGAATTAGGACAACTGAGTTATAGAGGGATGGAATTCTGCTTTAGAAAAGGAGAGGGTTTTTTTCATAATTGGGGCAGACCACCTCGAGAAACTCTGAAGTTTTCTTCAACAGACTGTTCAAGTAGAAGATTAATTGTAATTAAGAGTAAAAAACCCAGACAATTGACTTCTTGAGACCATACTCTCAGAAATAGAAAGTAACACATGGAAATACACGGCACAATGCTTGGATCACAGCACATGTTCATTAAACAGTACCTTTTTGTTTATAATTTTCTTTTCTGTTATTACCTTAATCTGATCCTGTACTCACTTTTGTTTTAGAAAATAAATCTAACTTATTTACCCATGTAACTTTATACATGCTTATAATAAAAATTATAATATGTAATATTCACAAACTTGTACATATTTATCTCATTTAACACTCACAGTGACCTGAGCATAATTCTTGATACCTAATTACTTACCAAGTCCTGTGAGTCATCCACAATTACCCTTCTCTTATGCAAATAGAATCTTATTGTATAAGCTCCTCTGTTTATAAGTTGAAGAAATAGTTTAATTTATACTTTACATTTTTCATGTGTTCCTTTTTACAATGCCACCTTAGTCTATGTAAGAAAATGATACCTATAGATAAATACAAAAAAATATATAACAGCATATGTATGTGGGCATGTGTGCATGTGTGTGTGTGTGAGAGAGAGAGATCCACGAAAATCCAAACATAACCATCTTTTGGTTTCATATTAAGAAAGTTTTCTACTCCTCAGAGAATACCAATTTAGTTTCGTGGAAGAGTCTTGTTGCTTCGGCAGGTATATTCACATTACACTTGGGTTCGCTTAAGTGATGACTCATGACGTGCCTGTGTTATATATGCAGACATATATTTTTTTCTATCCATACATGCATATATAGAGATGTTGCCCAATTAGTAAGCTACTAAACAATGCTGAACTCGAACATTGAGTAGGGCTAATGTGATACACAGCAGAAACTCTACAGAGATACGCAGAGCAGCATTCAAGTTACCCACTAGGGTAAGGTTAATTAAAGCTATTCTTGGAAATGTCAAGCGATCAGCAAGAACAGGATTAAACTGGGGTCACAGGGAGTTCCCCCTGCACTCAGCATGCTGAGGAGCCCATTATATTGTTCATAGTAATCTGTGCCAGCCTGTAATGGCTTGTATGTTTATAGGCTATCCAATGAAGTTTACAAATTCAGTGTTAATTCAAACACAGCCTTTCCTTTGTTTGATGAATTTACCCGAAGCATTTGTTATGGGCCAGACATAATGTAAAGGACTTTACATGTGTGGATTTCACTCATTAACTCAATAAATATCTAATTATAAACTCCATTTTACAGGTTTGCAAACTGAGCTCCAGAGACAATAAATAGCTGGCACTAGGTTACATGGGTGAGCCAGGTTTTGAATCCAGGTACTGACTTCTGAAGCATGTAATCTTGCACACTTAGACTAAGCACCATGGAGAGATAATAATAATAGTAAGTACTGCTCAAGGAAGGCATGAGCCTTGGGGTCTGGGTCAGATAGCCCAGCCATTAAGAGAAGGAAACGGGTTCCATACATAGAATGCCACTGGGGAAGCATTTCAGGTGGGGAGTAGCACAATCAAAGCCCAGGAACGCTGGGGTCAGGGTGTTTTTGAGCCAATATGATCCCAGGAGAGATATATAGGCTGACATAAAACACAGACCTGAAGGAGGGGCAGACTCCCAGAAGATAATGCCTGTTCCTCACCCGTCCGTAAAGTCTCCCCTGTTTCTTGCCTTGACACACAACTCTTTAAAGCTAGGGCACACCCCTGAAAGACAGTAAGGCAAGCAAACAGCAAAGTTTATAATTAAACATGTAAGACTTCAGGAAAATCTTCAGTCGATGTATAGATTTCATTATCAATGAAAGGAATTGTATTCAAGTTTCCATCCTTTTTTCCTCCCTCCCTCCCTCCCTTTCAGGCCTTCTCTCCCCATACTACTCCCCAATACACATATTCCTACCATGCTGATTATGACATCAGATAGCCCCTCAACAAGCAGACATGGAATGATTACCCATGACAGTGAGGTAACGTGCTGAGGGAATGCCACTGATATAGGGCCAAAATTAAATGCTGATTCTACCAGGAAAGCTCTGAGGTAGCATATAAATGAAACTGACTTCCACTTGTGATTTTTAAGGAATATACTGAAGCATGCTCAGACTCTGGCCGTTACCTTTTAGTATGCTTCCATTGTGTGAGTTTTTGTGCTCCACAAAGTGTATCCTTAAAGGCCAATTGAGAATTCCACAAGTCTTAAATATCTGATGGCTGTTTTCTGAGGAAAGAAGCCCCCCAGTGGTCACTGAGCCACTCTCTTTAGGGAAAAAAATTTTTATGCATTTATTCATTTTACTTTATTTTTAAATTAATTATTTTGTGAGGGACTTCAAAGGAGTGAAGGCAGCTAAATGTGATGAACTACACATGAGAGAGCACACTTAATTTTAAGGTCATTGGTACAAATTTTTGTTATAGCAACACGTCCCTTATCCAATGGGGCTCAGATACTCCAGTCAGGTATCTTCCTCTGGGAAATACAAATTAAGGGTGAGCAAAAATACAGCATAGCACTCAGCTCGAGGCTGCATGATACCAGGTACAATTTCTCTCTGCACACATCTAGTCGAGGACCTGGAACCCAGGATAATTCTATCCCTGATAAGTACATTTTCCACGCTGCCTGATACTCCTTCAGCACTGGTGATTGAGTCACACTTTGTGTCAAGCTGCTACTCTGGGGCTAAAGATAGAGCAGAATAGCTCACCTTTGTGGATCTTACTTTCTAGTATAGATAAAGGCAATATACATTAAACAAAGAAATACTTTCATTTTAGGTGTCCGTAAGTTCTATCATGAAAATATAAGAAGGTGTTTGGTTGCTTAACTATTTCAGATATTGTGATTGGTGGAAATCTAGAGAGAGGTATATTTGGGTTGAGTGTTAAATATATAAATAGTTGACCATGTATAGATATAGGGGTGAGAACCTGCTTAACATGTTCCAGGAGCAACAAGAGGACCAGTGTGGGGAAAATGTCATGAGAAGGAGCATGGAAAACAATAGGAAATTTGATAAAGTCAGATCATATATGAACCTCTAGACCCTGGCAAGAAGTTTTGGACCAACTTCTGAAAATATTAACAAGCATTTGGAGGATTTTAAGTGGAAGAGTGATATCTTATTTCTCCTGTGAAAGAGAAGTCTTCCCTGGTGCCATGTTGAAAATGGATGGTGAAGGAAAAATAAGTCAGAAAATCCTGTTATAAGGTCATTCTTGGAATATCAAGTCATCAGCATGCAATATTAAATTAAGATCACAGAAGGTTTCTGATCTATTCAACATACTGAATGACCCATTATGACATTCATATGTTTTCTAAAGACCAAATATCCAAGAGTTTATGTACTCTGAGTGTATTCCAATAAGGTTTACTAAGGCTAATCCTAAGTTAAACATTTTTCTTGGTTTTTCTATTATTGTTGTCATTGGGTATTTGTCCTAATTCCCCTTTTGTTGACGGATGCATTTTCCAATGGTAGAAAACCAGAAGGCAAGTATTTAACTCAGCTCAACCACCATTTGACAAGGCACCTTGAGCATATCTCTGAGCCATTTTGGGCCAGTCTTTTTATCCAAAAATGAGTGAGGTCAGCACAAGTTCACCTGGCTCTGAAATTATATCATTGTCCAGATGATAGAAGTAATTAGAGATGGCCTCAATTAGCTTTGTCATTTATTATTCAGAAGGAAAATTAATTGACCATGAGCTCAGTGACCTAAATATCAGTTATACATGTGTGCTGGCTTCAAATAATAGTTTCATTTCCTTTTTTGCACTTACACTTTCTAAAACTACCTAGATTCTTTGTTTTTACTCCTCCCGTTATAATTTATGTGTTCAAGAGAGCAGGGACCCTGTTCACTTTTTTTTCAGACCTCTATGTCCAGCTTCTAAAAACAGTAGTTGGCATACAGCAGATCCTCAATAAATACTTATTGAATGGATGAGTAAATGAATGATTCACCACCATGATGAGAATTCCTAGACACTAAGAGGCACAACAATACAACAAACTGACACACAATCAAATTTTATCAGTTATTATAGATAAGTATTTTTATAATTTTTAAAGTCATGGAATCTTTTATTTAGTTAAAGTTTTGTATAAAAACAAAATATGAAGAGCATATGAAAAGTTGGCTCTGGGGTAAGAAGGGCTAAAAAGTCGAGTATTTCATCCAAAAACCGTTTTTTCCCCAGTTCCTTCACAAGCAACCGCTGAAGTACCTCCACAAATAGTTTGAAAACTGCTGGACCCCTTGACTACCAAAATTTTTCCAATTCCTAGAAGCAAGGGTTAATGAAATCTCAGGAATTTGTTAGTCTAATTGTATGCCTACCACCTCATTCAACACCTGAGTTTTTGCCTATCATTTCCAGGGAAAAGAATTCACAACATCTAATATTTGAATATCTCTGTTAGCAAATACTGCCTTTATCGGCCCAAAATCTATGTCCCTGGGCTGTGTTCAACCCTCATGAATCTCAGACAATCAGCCGATTCTTTTTTTCATAGGACAAACAGGGGAGTCTCTTGGATCCCCTATCCAGGAAGAACATTCCCCAGGTTATTTTATTCATCATTGATCCACTGGCCTGATGGTCTCCCAGACTTCCATAGCCAAAAATTGTCATCCCTTGTTTGGCCACCGTTTGACAGTGCCCTATGGAAGAACTGGTGCCCAGATTAAAACATAATTATCCCAGCAAGACCCCTCCACTCAGAGGAGTTCCCTGTTCACAAGAATTTTATTAAGACAAAATTATATCCATTGACTTGGGGGCATGTATGTCATAACAGGATTTGCCCACAAGCATTCTTCATTCCAGCTCCCACTTCCTGGTCTAGGATTCCTTTCTCTCCAGCATAAGCTACAGTGTCCAGGAAACTGCCCCACATTTTGTTGTCTCTGACACAACATCAGCATGTTAACGTGTTCACTGTAGTCATTACTGTACTGGAAAAGACCTGTACATGCAATAAACATCAGGGAAATAACAAAGATTCCAAAACTCTCAAAGTATCTTTGAAGGAGTTGTCTCTGGAATAGGGTAAAGCGTGAATCCCTGTCTTTCTCAGTGTATCTCTTATTCTCCTTGTCTATAGGGATGCTATATGTATCTTCCTAAAGAGCATGGGCATTGGAGAGATATGAGCAAGGATTTAAATGTTGGCTTTTCAAAAAATCAGCCATGAATGCTGGCAAATAACATCATCATCAGGGTCATTATCTCCTCTTGTGTAAAATGAAAATACCATGCCATGTGATCATCATGGACAATGGCTTCAATGATGGTTTAGCATAAATTAACCAGAGGGGTCTTTTTTGATCTTTTTCCAGAGACTACCTATCTCAATCTAGTCCAGGAGTGAAAAATTCTTTCATGGGTCTGTACAGAAAAGAAACTATGGGGAGTGGTAACTAGAAGTTAAATGGACAGAAAGGTTTATTCTACCATGCCTTTGATTAAGGGTAAAACTTTAACTCAATTAAACATCTCAGGTAGGTCTTAGTACTGAAGTGTATTTTTCCCTCTGAGGACTAAGGGGCCTAGTTACTCCAGATCCTGCCAAGACAACACGAAATTGTCCTGCAAATTAGACCAAACATGGGTATCTTGGAAGTTGCAGTTTTTCATTCACTCAAACTCCAGGAGAAACAAAAGCAGCAGTCAGAAGCCATCTTACTGCTTCTCCTGAGCTTTTAACATATCAGGAGTATTACCTGTTCCCCTGTAGCAATGACTACAACCCAAGATCCATCCCTCCCAATTTCCACAACTTTCTAGGGATTTTGAGAAGATCAGATGTTCTGTGGTTAGGAGCTATTAGAAAAGAGAGTTGAGTGTACATTTTGGAAGCAGGAGGCATCACAGTGAATAAGGCAAGATATGTGTCTGGAAGGAGATCCACATACACACTTGAACAGAAAAGGGATTACAGAACTAAAAGAAGTGGGATACTGAAGACTTTTTGTTTAGTTGAAACCGTAATTTCAAAAGAGGTGACATAAATTCTCATTGATTATGAAACACTAGTTTCATCATCACTTGTCATAATTCTCCCCTGTGCTCATGGCCAAAGCTCTCTCCCCCTATCTGGCAAACTTTGATTCGTGTCTCCACAATGAATTGCACTGCCACACTTTCTGTGAATCCATGAGAGGCATTCACCCTCTTCTCTGAACTTGCCACATACTCTATTCATGCATCCCACACATCATTTCTGTTGCTATATTTAGAATCTACAACCCCCCTACCTCTTCACTTATTAGGTTAGGAGATCTTCAAAGGCAAGAATCATGTCCCACCACTATTATCCCTCCAGTCTTACCTTTATCCCTATGGCAGGTGTCCACTACCTACTCTGGTGGTAAAGGATGGAAGAAAATAAGCACTTCTGTCTGGATTTCTTGGCATTTCATTTCTTCCAGAGTTTCTTTTTAACTTGGATCTTCCTCAAGGAGTTCAAGGAACTTAGGTAATTTTTCTGAGCCCCAGGAACTGCTGGGGTCCTTTCTATTAGCTTTCATGTAAGAGTTTCCCATAGATCTTTCTAGATCATCATCCACCTGCTCCCTGGAACCACATTATGTCTTTTCATGTGTCCAAACTCCAGAAATAACTAATGTCACCCAAAGCCAGTCATGATAAGTCAGCAGCAAACTTCCACAGTGAATTGCTAAAGCCCAGGTAATGGTTTTCTCCTCCAGGAATCCTCTTAAACATTTTCTTGAATACTCCTTTATTTGGCCTTTTTTGATTATCAAGAGGATACTCCATAAATACACTTTTCTTGGCCTAGATTTATTAAACTGTAATTTGGGCATCATTCCCCTTGCGCTGGTCTATAAAAAGGTCAAATGAAGGAATTCTGTCTACATTCCATTTATGTGTTCAGTTTGCTCAGTTCTAAGCACAGCAGTCTGCACCTGAAGGACCTTAAAGACAGAGAATTTGCATAATTGAACCAGCACATTCTACTTGTCTCCTGACCTGTTTGTCCATCTTCACATAAATCTTCTAAAATAAAGCCTCCACTCTGATGCCTGACTCAAATTTTCCAGGGTGATAGTTTGTAATTTTGAACCAAGCCACTTAAACTCTAGCCTGAATTGGTTCCATAAATCCTTTTACACAATTTTGACTCATCTATAATTAATCATAATAATAAAATTGTTAAATTCCATTTATTTCTAAAACCATAAATCTTTCGCACCAGATAATTTGTGGTGCGGCATGATTAGCAGAGTAGCATAATTAGCACATTCCAGAGACCTAGAGCATGACCTTGGATTGCATTCTGTTCATTCTCCTTATCTCATTATCAGTAACTCCAGTGGAAGATTATAGAGGCTGTTACTCACACATAAGCCCTTTCCTGTGGCTTTTTTCCTCAGATTCATATTGCAGCAGGGGTTATCTCTCCTATTATGTGGTCCAGTTTTCCCTGCCTTCTTTTTTTTTTTTTTTTTTGGACAGGTTTAAGTGCAGTTAAGTAAAATGATAATTGAATTAGTTTAAATGCACAACAGTCACAAAAATGTTTTTTATACGCATCTAGTACATATACACATCTAGTACATATAATGACCCCATACCCTTCAACAGATGAATGGATAAATAAGATGTGGTACATATACACAATGGAATACTATGCCTCCATCAGAAAGGATGAATATCCAACTTTTGTAGCAACATGGACTGGACTGGAAGAGATTATGCTGAGTGAAATAAGCCAAGTAGAGAAAGTCAAGTATCACATGGTTTCACTTACTTGTGGTGCATAAGGAGTAATGTAGAGGACAGTAGGAGAAGGAAAGTAAATGGGAAGTAGGGTAATTCAGGGAGAGAAATGAAACATGAGAGACTTTGGACACAGAAACAAACTGAGGGTCTTGGGGGGATGGGAGAGCCTGGTGGTAGGTACTGAGGGCACCTATTGATGGAGCACTGGGTGTGGGGCATTGGTGATGAATCTTGGAACACTGAAAAAATAAAATAAATTTAAAGTCAAATAGAAAAAAACCCATACAACAGCCCATTATATAGTCAATGCAAACTGTTGATTCTTTTAAAGGCAAGGTCTAGAGCCAATGCACTGCCACTTTCAGTTAATTCTACCGGTTAAAAGCATATGACCTCTGCAACCACACAAGGCTCCATGCTTAGACAAAGAGCTTGGTTTAATGCTCTGTTATTGCAACCTTGAAATTTTTAATACTTTTTGTGCAAGAGACCCTATATTTTCATTTTGCACTGAACCCCCAAAATTATGGATCTGGTCCTGGTCAAAAGAAGTATTTTTTTTTTAAGATTTTATTTATTCATTTGAGAGAGATACAGAGGCAGAGACTGAGACCACAAGCAGGGGGAGAGGCAGAGAGAGAAGGAGAAGCAGACGCCCCACTGAGCTGGAGCCTGATGTGCGGCTGGATCCCCGGACCGGGAGATCATGACCTAAGGCGAAGGCAGACGCTTAACTGTCTGAGCCACCGAGATGCTCCTCAAGAGAAGTCTTAAGGCCAACTCAGACCCTAGAGAAGGGGAGATGGAATAGAATTTTTTTTTGACTGGGTAGAGACTATGTATGTTCATGGCAAGGAAGAATTGATAAGAACGTTCTTTGGAGACTACCTACTACTAACAAAGAAATTGGAGTGGAAAAAGAGGAAGCAACTTGAACCAAATCACATAGCTTGCTGCCCATGTCCCAGATACAGCTCTGGTACCCAGTAGGTGCCCACTGTGCTTAATCCAGAGCACATTGGAAATACCACCATTAACTTGTTCGAGCTCCCATTCTTATACAGTTACTGAAGAGGGCCATTACCAAGGCAGTTTATTTGAACACAGTGTATTTCCTTTCAATAACTTAGCACCCCTTTAGTTACATTACGTCAGATCCTCCTTGCCAGTTCTGATTCTGCAGACTCCAATGCCTAAGACCAGCCATTTGTCCTTGACCCCACCTGGGCCACTTCCTGAGTTTTTGAAACCACGCCCCACAGGGTGAATGAGGTTGAAATTAGCAAAAAATTTAAAGCTTGTCTCTCAGAGAATTGTTTCTGCCTAATCAGCTACTGTGTCCTTTCAGACCCCACTAACAAACTCACCAACTATCTCTGTAGAAGCTTAGATTATCTAGGTCAATTGAAATGATTCCAGCCCAGGAACAAGCAAGGCCCCACATTCCTCATCCAAGAAAATGAGCCCAAAAGCCCATGTGGGTTATACCAGCTCTCAGAGTATGCCTCTAGCCCCTTTTCCTTGTCCTAAGGTAACCTCCTAATATCAGGGCCTGAATTTTGCCTCATTCTGGGCTTACATCTCCACCCCAAAGTGAACAGGGGAAGTATATTACAGATATGTTTGCTCAGTGTACATGCTATCCATCTTTCCTCATGAATAATCATGTTTCTCCACCCTTTTCATCAATATATGTAATCTCAACTCTTATGATTGTAAAAAACTTGTTTTCTCTCCCTTCCAGGAGGCAGATTTGAGGCCTGTCCGTGTCTCAATGATTCCCTTTGCTGTACATCAGGCAAATGGACTTGGGTTCAAATACATTTTTCTCCATTCTCATCAGGAACAAGTAACTTGGAAGGAGAGAAAAGCTGTGTACTGACACCCACCCAGGAAGATCTAACATGAGGTAGAGGAGGCCCAAGGACTGCGAAAGGAAGGAGAATCAAGAGACGAGACCCTCCCCCTCATCAGGGGTCTGAGAAGTGATATTCAACAAGAAAAAGGAATGAAGAAACCATGGGAGCAGAAGTTTGAGCTTCTGTATTTGAAATCTTAGAAAAGCAGCAGTTTGGGGACATTTATTATCAGGTGACCTAATGATCGATAATCTGAGGAATCATAAAGATGGGTATTAGTAGAATTAAAAACTGTTCCTTCTCAAAGAGCACTATATGATATGAGGGTTTTTTAACCATATTATATTCTTTTTAACATTTTCTATGTGATTATCAGTTATATTGATAATAAAACCGTAATCTTCCGTAGCTTTGTGTTTTGGTTCCTGATATTTATAAGTTTCTATTACATTAAATTGAATTAAGAAAGTAACATTTCTAATCTGTTTTATTTGATATTTGACACAATGATTATCTTACTCTTCTAGTATTATTTTGCAAATGGTGCTTGATGTAAAGATGCTACGTTAGATGTTATTCAATGTTGAAAAGTCAAAATCAGTGTTTGTCTAAAATCACTGGAATTCTTTGACGTTTCTATAAGTCAAGTAGTGTAAACTTTAGATATAGTTTATCTAGGTCTCACTTTTTGTAGTGGATGATGATATTATCAAATTTATACAGAGAATAGAGTTAAAATGAGATTAAACTCTTATCAGAGTAAGTAAACAGGATGATAATCTGCAAAACTTAATTGATTAATCCACTCTATCTGTTTCAGGTTTTTGTAGTACTAGGAGGCAAACTATTGCAAAACCTAGGGTCTTAAGACAATATTTGTTCACAGTTTTGTGGGTTGACTATTTATCTGGGCTCCGCTGAGCAGTTCCTTTCCTAGTCTCCACTGGGATTGCTCTGCTGGTGGTTATAGCCATCTGGTGGCCCAAATGTTCCCACTGCCATGTTAGAAGTTTGGTGCTGGCTGATAGCAGGCCTCTCTCTGCATGTGCTCTTTCAGCCTCGTGGGTGCCATAGCTCAAGCTTCTTTATATAATATCTGCGTTCCGTGAAGGGGAAATGAAGTGTTCCAAGGCTCTTGGGCTTTAGCCTTGTGACTCTCACAATATCACTTACCCTGAGTTCTGTTTGTCAAAACAAATCACAAGGCCAGCTCCGGTTCAAGGAATGTCAAGTAGACTCAAAGTCTTGAGGGGAGAGGCTGCTGAGCATTTATTGTCCATTCTAATGTATCATAATTTCTGCACTTGCTAGAGGAAGAAGCTTGATGTAAGAATGTCACCCAGGGCTACCACTTTGGGTCTCTGAACCACTTCTGCTGGGCTGATACTCCTCTGCACCCATGCATAGAGCTGACAAGCAAATAGAGAAGCATTTTGGTACTGCACCAACTGCACAAGCACATGCGACAGCCTTAAAGCCACCTGACTTTTCCCTTCACTCAAAAATATGTTTTCATTTATTGTTTGGTTGGGAAAATGTTTTCAGTATTTTGTTCCAAAATAAATTATCTGTGAGCATTATGTAAAGAAACATTTGCAAGAGCTTGGAATAGCAGGCACTCTACACGCTTTTATAAATTTCCTTTTCTAACTATAACTTCTCATGAATGAAAACGTAGTCACAAAGCCTACAGCAGGTAGATCCTGTCTGCCCATGTGTGCATAATCACACTTACCCTGCTATGAGCATGCCTTGATTTAGCAATCTGCCTACAAAGGCTGAGGCACATTGATGTTTGCTCTTACTTTATTATAAGCTGAAGAACTCCTTTAGGGCAATTTATACCCCAATAATGACTATACAGAAAACATCTACATAGTTAAAATGCTACCAATGGCAGAGAAGAGTGCTCTTTGGTCACAACTAGTGACTCATTTGTGTTGATTGTGGAATCTGGACCTATAAAATGCCTTGGAAAATGACCACTGCTAAAGCTAGTTCTCATTTTCCCAACAGGGATATAGAAAACACAGGCCAGGCATATTTGCTGATCTCCCACTATTCTTATGCATGGATGTTGCACCAAGATGCCCAAGATTCAGAAACAGTCTCTACCTATACCCCCTCCCTTCACTCTCCTTCCCCAGCAGGCAGAGCGTGTGTATCAGAAGCAATCTCCTCCAACTTCAGGGCCGTTGGGTCACAGCCTCTGAACCCAAGCAGCTCCCTCTCAGTGTGCCTTAAACATATTATTATTTTATTATTATTATTTTTCTATGGATTCTATGAAATGAGAAAGCAGATGGGAAACACTGATCTAGTGTTTTCTCACTGACATACAAGTACAGTGGCTTGGATCAATTTTAAGCAATAAAATCTGCTCATGGCCATGCTTGGAAAAAATCTTCAATGTCCTGAGCCCAAGCTTGTCCGTGCATAAGCACATGTCTATTGTATACATACATATGCATATGTTATACATATATATGCATATGTATGTGTGTACCATAAAATTGATTACACTAAACATACTCACTTTCACTTTTTTCCTTAATATGTCTTGGATTGCTGTCCATATCAGTATATGTAGGACATGTATGTATCAGTAAATGTAAATCATTCTTTAGCTACTACAGTAGTCCATTGTTTACATGGCCATACTTTGTTTTTCAATTAGTTTCTTATGAATGAACATTTTTATTGTTTCTGGGTTTGTTTGTTACTGGCAATGCTACCAGCAGCCCACAGTTTGGGGTGGAAGTTCCATACCCAGGCCTTGCATCCATCTGGGTGGCCTCATTCTAATTCTACCTGTGTTGCCCACCAGCTAAGTACCCAGAGCAAGACTCTTCCCTTCTGCTGCCTTATTTTTCTCATGTGTAATATTGTAAAAGAAATAGTACCTAGCTCATCGAGTTTGGGGCTGGATTAAAAGGGACTTTTAGGGGCGCCTGGGTGGCTCAGTTGGTTAAGCCTCTGCCTTCAGCTCAGGTCATAATCCCGGAGACCTGGGATCGAGCCCCACATCGGGCTCCCTGTTCAGCAGGAAGCCTGCTTCTCCCTCTCTCACTCCCTCTGCTTGTGTTCCCTCTCTCGCTGTGTTTCTCTCTGTCAAATAAATAAAATCTTTAAAAAAATAAAAATAAAAAAATAAAGGGACTTTTAGTGCTCAAAACAGACTCTGACATTGTACATACTAAACTAATGCTAACTATTGCTAAGTTGCTATATATCTATTCCAACATTTTCATGGAATAAAATAATCTTACCTTTGAAATTACCATATCAAAGTCTGAAAAGATATTTCAAATTGCCCTTGAATATTTTCATTGTACACGTTTCTTCACATCCGTTTTAATTTATCAAACTAAATTTTTACTGAATCTAATTAGTAATTTAAGTTTAATTAATTTATGCTAATCTGACTTTTTTTTTTTACTTTCCAGGTTACTAAACTTTATTTATTTATTTTGTGGTCTTTTTTTAAATTTAATTTAATTTTTTCAGTATTTCAAGATTCATTGTTTATGCCCCACACCCAGTGCTCCATGCAATAGGTGCCCCAGTACCCACCACCAGGCTCACCCATCCCCCTCCCCCTCCCTCCAAGTCCCTCAGTTTGTTTCTCAGAGTCCACAGTCTCTCATGCTTCATCTCCCCCCCAAATACTTCTTTTATTCTTAGTATGCTCAAATATTTCATATTTTTGTTCATTGCTTGTCTAAATGTTTCATATTTTTGCTCATTGCTTATCTTTCTGTTTCATGACTTTTGATTATTAATTGAGTTCTCACAGCTATCTTATTAATTTGAAAAATTGATATCAAAACACAAAAAAATGCCTTTATCCTAATGTATTTCTTTCAAATACCCAGAAGTTTGCCCTTTATCTCTTTCTTTTTATACCTTTTTTGTTGTTCTTTTTCACACAATAGGTTTTTTTAATAAAATATAATTCTGGGATCCTGTATGTGTTAAAACCTTTTTTCTTCTATTGACACTGCATTATGAGTACACATTTTTGCTTTTAGATTTTTGACCACTCTAGGCATCAGAGTATTGAGGAAGGAGGCGGAGCAGAGATGTGTGTAGGTAGGGTTACTTGAAGATAGAAACTACACAGCTGACACCTCTGATGATGTGGTATTTTCTGAGCTGAGAACAACAGGATGAGAATAAGCCAGCCATGTGCAGAGGCAGAGGGAATAGGAAATGCTGAGACCCCAAGGATCTGTTCTGTCTGAGCAATATGAATGTGGCTCAGTGTGACTGAGTAATGTGAATATCAGGGGGGAGAAACAGGCAAAGAATATCTCTAAAGGAAGCCTCAGTCACCACAGTTTTCATATTTGGACAATTACAGTGGCCTACATCATAAATGATCCAATGTCACATATGAACTCTGGGACCTACTACCACAAGAAAACATTGTCGGCACCATGAATAAAATTGACTTAACAATTGGAGTCAAGGGAAAGGCAAAACTGAGTGTTGATTCTTCAATATGAGAGAATATTTTTTTCTTATCAAAGGCAATAAAACAAATGCCAAATCAAATAACCCTGTAAGAAATAATTTATAATGAAAAAGGGAAAAGGCTACACACAGTGGCCTATACAGGAAAATTCTCTTTAAAAAAAATCTTTTTGAAAATTCTCCAAAACAACAGATGTCTTAGGGAAATTTACTATGAAAATAACACTTAATGAATAACTCTAAAAAATAAAAAAACCTATCATCTTTTTCATGGAAAAGTCAATGGCACCACTGTATGGCCAGAACTACATGGGGCTGTAGCTATGCATGATTTACACGTGTGTGAGAATGTGTGTGAGACAGACAGGGGGTGGGTGTGTGTGGGTTCCAAAGAAATCTCAGAACTAGCACAAAGTCTCACTGACCTGTTCTCTATCTTCCGAATCCCACCAGCCCTGGGCTATCTACAGTATGCAGCTGGTGCAGCTTGCTGAGCTGAAATCCTGGAGTGAATTGGTTTAATTAAGGTAAGGCCATGTGTACAATAATCATGCTTAAATCCTAAATCAAAACGCTGATGATGATAAAATTTGGTTTTTAAAATAGAGTATCTCTTCCAAGAACTAAGACTGAACCCAATGGGGAAAAATGGTAAGCCCCTGCCCATAGCTCCATTGGGAGTGGTAAGCTGTACTGTTGAAAAGGAAGTTGTCTTGGGAACATAGCAGCAGGAACACTGGAATAGACTTTCCATGTGTCTCAGGCAGGGTCGTTTCTGATAAGATCACTTTTGAGCAGAATCTTTAGTGCCCTGTGGAACGTTAATCTGGAGCTTGGGGACGTGGGTAATTGAGAGATTATTCAGTTCATGATGAGCAAGTTGAAGCATTCCTGAACCATTCTTGATATTTAAATATTCCCTAAATTCTCATCCTTGGACACTGCAGATTACATGCTGAGTCATGCTCTGTAGTATCTACCATGTGAAACAGTCACTCTTCGTTAGCAGGGACTTTTATTTTCATACAATTCACAATGCATCTGATACACCTTTTATATTATTACCATTATAATCCAGTCCTGTTTCTTGAAGTTATATCTAAATTGTCAAAGTAGAGATTGGGTGTTCCCAAATCTACAAACATCCAACTTTCCTACACCCACATACACACTTCTGGATAATGTCTTAGGTGTCTCCAGAAGTGACTTGTTTTGTTACTTGTGTTTGGATTTTATCATGTTGGTTCTCAGAGGACCACTTTAATTCTAAGGTTTGAGGGACAGCTGATATTATGCTATGCCTTAGGGAAAAGACAGAGGACAGACCCACAGACCACAGAGCCCATCGCAGCAATGTGAAGACCTGTCTGCAGTGCAAGTTCCAGGGGAATTTGGTGGACTTTTCAGGGTATACACATAAAGTGGTCCAAAACTGCAAATCAGTACATCTTAATCATAGTTGAGGAAATGAGCCGGAACCAAAGTGATAAAAGCAGTAGAAAACTTCAGCATCAAACTGTGAGGTGGTGTAGGAATTAAGAAATCTGTAATGAGTAAGCCCAAAAGTTGAGTTTAAAATGGACTGACCAGATAGGTTGAGGACAGAAACTGCGACCAATTTAAGGCCACATATAGATTATTTTCTTTTTTATTTTTTTAAAGACTTTATGTAGTTGACAGAAAAAGATGCAGCTATAGAGGGAACACAAGCAGGGAGACTTGGAGAGGGAGCAGCAGGCTTCCCGCTGTGCTGGGAACCCAATGTGGGGCTCCATCCCAGGACTCCGGGATCGTTACCTGAGCTGAATGCAGATGCTTAACGACTGAGCCACCCAGGTGCCCCAGATTATTCTCTTATCTGTTTGTTCTGGCTACCATAATTAGGTTACAGGCCTGCCAAGTTGAGGAACATGCAGGAACGCACAGTAGATATTGTCCTAAAAATTACAGATATCGTTCAGCCATGAGAAGGAAAGAAATCCTGCCATTGGCAACATTATGGATGCACCTTGAGGGCACTATGCTGAGTGAAATAAGTTGGAGAAAGACAAATAGTATGTGATTTCACTTATTTCTGAAGTCTATATAAAGTCAAGCTCATAGAAATAGAGTAGAATTGTGATTACCAGGAGCTGGGAGATAAAGAAAATGGGGAGATGTTGATCAAAGGGTATAAATTTCCAGTTATAAATGAGTAATTTCTAGTGATAAAATGTACTACATGATGATTATAGTGATTAATACTATTACATACTTGAAAGTTGTTAAGAAAGCAGACCTTAAATATTCTTGACATAAAAAAAAAATGGCAATTATGTTACATGGTAGAGGTATTTGCTAAAGCTGTGGTGGTAGTCACTTTGCAATATAAGTATCAAGTCAATACATTGTACATCTTAAATTTACATGATGTTATATGTAAATTATATCTCAATAATGCCAGAAAAAATAAATTAAGGATAGTGAAAGCCTGTATTTCTCAATGTCTGATAGTATTAAGGCACAATGTTCACAATACTTTTTTTTTTTTAATCATAGCATAGTCAACTTCTTCTGAGAGCAGTCCTCCCTACCTCTCCAGTCGCGGGTTCTGGGTGCCCAGTTTTCCCAGCCTCTGGTTAACATAAGTCCCTAATGTGGTTCTGTTGGGAAGGAGCATAGGAGATTTAGGAATATGAGGCAAAGACTACCAGAAGCTTAATTCCCTGCTGCTCTTGGAAGATATTTCTACTGTAAAGGCAAATGTGAATCTCACAGAGTGAAGACCAGAAATGAAAGACAGAAAAGGAGAAAGCCTTCCAGCCCCAGACCAGGGAGAACAAGATCCTCCCTGAGACCAGCTGCAACCTTCCAACATCAGGTTATAGGAGACAGTAACTGACTGTTTTACTGGTTTCTTTGCCTTGATGTTTCTGAAAGTAGAGTCTGAGACAAATACTCCAAGGAACCCCATGGAGCAGGAGGGCAGGATAGGAGGTGAAGCAGGAAGGAAGAGAGAGGTTGATATGAAGGTACCTAATGGAATTGGCAAATAACAACCATTACTTAATCCAGGGTCTTCTGAGATCCCACCGGATTGTTTCTCTAAACGTTCCACCTCTGTACAGAAAAGAGGAAATATTATCCACTGGCTCCTCCCTTCATTGGTCAAGAGGTGGTCCCATGGGGCACTAACTCCTCGGGACTCTTGGTTGCAGGTTCAGAAGTATAGACCTGAATATCATCCGTCATAGAGTCAGAAGAGCTCCAGGGCTAGAAATGAACATCTGCATCACCAGACGTGGGGCCTGAGTGCTCCTGGGTGAACCCATCCAGCTCATGTGTCTAAAACGTAACAGTGAAGGATTTTGAAGTGACTCCCAAGAGGTGCCTGATAAAATCTGCAAAACCTAGTCCTGGTTAATAAAGTATGTGAACTTGTAGTTATTGTCAAAAGAATTAGAACCAAAAGAATGATGAAGTCCCAGAAGTGAACTACTCAAACTCAACACCCAAAAAGATGAACACATCAAAAAATGGGCAAGAGACATGAAGAGGCACTTCTCTGAAGAAGATATACAAACGGCCAACAGACACATGAAAAAATGTTCAGCGTCACTAGCTATCAGGGAAATTCAAATCAAAACCACTCTAAGATACCACCTTACACCAGTCAGAATGGCCAAAATTAACAAGACGGAAAACAACAAGTGTTGAAGAGGCTGCGGAGAAAGGGGAACCCTCTTACACTGTTGGTGGGAATGTAAACTGGTGCAGCCGCTTTGGAAAACAGTG
>PITA01020261.1:0-35360 GCA_004023965.1 Spilogale gracilis
CTCAGTTGGTTAAGCGACTGCCTTCGGCTCAGGTCATGGTCCCGGAGACCCGGGATCGAGTCCCACATCGGGCTCCCTGCTCGGCGGGAAGCCTGCTTCTCCCTCTCTCACTCCCCCTGCTTGTGTTCCCTCTCTGGCTGTGTTTCTCTCTGTCAAATAAATAAAATCTTTAAAAAAAAAAAAAAAAAAAAAAAAGAATACTGTTGTGATTATCTTGCCTTAGGAAAAGACCATTAGTCATAATGAACATGTTTTAGTTTATAATGTTCTACTTTCAGTAAATAAATTAGAGAAAACTTTTATGTATCAGCATGATTTGGCTAAAGGAATGTTTCGATTCCTGCTATCAGTTCAGGCTTATCTTCCTAAGCATAAGAAAGGAGACCAGCCTATAATAATTAGACTCCACTTCTCTGAGTAAGACTTAGAACTAAATAAGCCAATGAAAGGTAAGACTCGCTTCTAATATAATAACGCTGAACTGGTGGGGAGCCAGCGCCTGATCACAGACCCCTTCCAATGCCAATATTTAAAAACAAACACCAAAATTATAAACCAACATCCATCTATAAAGAAAGAAATCAAAGTCCTAGCCATAGTTACCGCTGGAAACGCCGCCAAAGTGTTTCACTGTTATGCTAATGAACATGTATCACTGTGAAAATTAGTGGAAATATTTTTTTGTTGTTTAACTGGGTTTATTTGTTTAAATAAAGAGCAAGTGCTTGAGACTATGAAATGCAGGAACAGAGTAACCAAAAAAGATCCAGCGATATTTTCTATTTCAGGATATAAAGGCTTGATAAAATACAATTTAATGTTGTATACACATTTCATCAACTTTTCAAAGAAAGAAGATTATGGACACTTTAGACATTAAAAAAAACCAAACAAACTCATTTGGTAATTTTCTTAGGCTTTTCCCAAAGAATCTGTGTGGAATAAAGTAGAAAAGTGAAACAGTACATTCTCTCTATCAAATCTTTCTCCCAAACTGCCAAGATAGCTTTCCATCAGCGCTGTCAGTGTGGTAATACAAGAACATTTCAAAATTTCAATTACTAGTCCAAAACAAGCAAAACAATAAAAAGAAGAAAATTACACAGTATTGCTGTAACATTTTTGAGGGGCACTGAGTTCAGACCCATCCTTTTCTTAAACAAGTTCTCAAATCTTCATTCAATAGATTCTCATGCTATAACTACTTCATAAATGCTAATAGGACTATAAAGTTACTCTAATGATTTATAATAATGAAGACAGACACTCCTAAATTAGCAGTCTATTCTCCATTTTCCACCAACATAATCAACAGGTAAATTCCATTTTGCCATAAAATTTCTATTTCTATTATTTCAGCCGTTAAACCAAATGGTAATGAAATAAAAATTTACAGTGCATGATGGGGCCAGGATTAACCCAATCCTGCCCACAGTCTTCATTAAAATTGACTGTGGGCTTCCTCTTTGCCCTTGACCTCCCCTAGGAGAAATGGACACCTCTGGACCACCCAGGGTTTACTGGTTCCTCTAAAAAAAATTTCTCTGCGTAATTATGGGAAGCTCATATAAAATTAAATAGAAATCAGACATACTCTAATTTCACTAATAAAAAATAATAACTAAGAAAAGTTTATACCACATCTATAGAGCATTTGTTTCTTAGTAGCAATGGATGCACAATTAGAATATGGAGAGAGGCTAACAAAAAAAAAATTTTGCATGTTGTGTTTTTGCAGGCTTTGTTACATTTGTGTTTTTTTTCTGGTCTCCCACTTAGCTTCTTAATTTGTTTTTAAAACTTGGCATCGTTAGTTGAACCCAAACTGGTAAATTAAGCTTCCTGAGGCCTATTGGCCTTATTGGAAAATAAATTTCTTAAGATTTATTTAACAGGGGCGCCTGGGTGGCTCAGTTGGTTGGGCAACTGCCTTTGGCTCAGGTCATGATCCCAGAGACCTGGGATCGAGTCCCACATTGGGCTCCCTGCTGGGCGGGAAGCCTGCTTCTCCCTCTCTCACTCCCCCTGCTTGTGTTCCCTCTCTGGCTGTGTTTCTCTCTGTCAAATAAATAAAATCTTAAAAAAAAAAAAAAAAAAGATTTATTTAACAAATGCTTATTAGCCAATTGCTCTGTGAAATGCACTATTAAATAAATAGGAATTAGAAAATAATAACTTATTTCACCAGTGGAAATTTAAAAAAAAAACAACTAATCCTTTTTCTGACTACTGACCATTAGCCATTCTTCCTCAAAGACTTCTCTACCCAATATGAGATGAAAAGTATTAAAATCTAAATACTAAAAGATCATTAACATGAAGTCTTTAATTTATTCATGTAGTCTGATTCAATTTTCAAGTTCAAACCCTAAGAATATATATAACAATGCTAAACTTCAGAACAGTGATATGTCGGGTGCTTGGGTAGCTCAGTGGGTTAAAGCCTCTTCCTTCAGCTCAGGTTATGATCTCAGGGTCCTGGGATGGAGGCCCGCATCAGGCTATCTGCTCAGCAGGGAGCCTGCTTCTTCCTGTCTCTCTGCCTGCCTCTCTCCCTACTTGTGATCTCTCTCTCTCTCTGTCAAATAGATAAATAAAATCTTTAAAAAATAATAATAAAGATTTTTTAAAAAGAACAGTGATATGTCAATTAATGCATGCTTTGAAAGCTCTTTTTTCCCCAGTTTTACTGAGATATAAATGACATATAACATTGTATTAGTTTGGGTATGCAACATATGATTTTATATATATAACAAAATAATGATCACAATAAGTATAGTTAATATCTATCACTGCACATAGTTACAAATATTTTTTTCTTATTATGAGACCTTTTAAGATTTACTCTCGGGGCGCCTGGGTGGCTCAGTGGTTAAGCGACTGCCTTCGGCTCAGGTCATGGTCCCAGAGACCCGGGATCGAGTCCCACATCAGGCTCCCTGCTCAGCGGGAAGCCTGCTTCTCCCTCTCTCACTCCCCCTGCTTGTGTTCCCTCTCTGGCTGTGTTTCTCTCTGTCAAATAAGTACAATCTTTAAAAAAAAAAAAAAAAAAAGATTTACTCTCTTAGCAACTTTCCTTTTTTTTTCAAGTGATCTCTACGCCCAACATTAAGCTGAAACTCATGACCCCAAGATCTACCAACTGAGCCAGACAGGTGCCTTTTCCTTCTAAGTAAATAGCAGTTTTCAAATTAACAATACCATATTGTTAGCTATAGTCACCATACTATAGATTACATCCCAGAACTTACTTGTCTTATAACTGGAAGTTTGTACCTTTTGATCCCTTTGCCCATTTTATGAAGTTCTTAAAGGATATCAGATTCCAGGGTGTCTATATGCTCAGCAGCACAATTATATCTTTCAGTGGCTTTTGTGCTGAAATTTTTCTTGCGAAATAGGACTGCAACCTGAGTTTCTCCAGGTCTCCTCAACCTGTGAATATAAACAGAATCACTCTAATAATTAGACCCAAATTCTGTTGGTCCTTGCATCCACCTGGCAGACCTCAGCAGCTTATAAAATTGCTCAGTGCTTCTGGAAGTATAAGCGCTCTCTGAAGTCAGTGCCTCTAGAATTCAGATGTGCTCATGCAGAATCGGAGCATCTGCTGTGGCTGTCTCTGACGTCCGCTGGGCACTTCCACGTCGCCGGGCTAGCGCGCTCTGCCAGACAGCACTGCTGCTGCAGGCCACCGGAGGAACCAGAAATGTGCCATGGAATGGGGATGAGGCCCAGCTTCTGCCTGATGTTGATACAGCATGTTCAAAGGTTCCAACATAGTGATGTTTGTGTGACTGAGCCCTACAGGATTTTGGGTTTTTCACTCTATTGTACACCTGAAGCTATTATAGCACTGCATGTTAACTATACTGAAATTAAAATTAAAATAACCTAAACAAATAAAGAGAAATTTGGAAAAAAGAAAAAAAAATTTAGGTTTTGTTTGTGGTTTGACTTTTATAAGGCAACCTGCTCCCCACAGTAACCAGATCTCTATCACTGGGTCAGGGGTGCCTGGCTCCTTCCTTCTTTAAAATGAGTTCCCCCCTGGGGACACCTTGGTGGCTCAGTTGGTTAGGCAGCTGCCTTTGGCTTGGGTCATGACCCCAGGGTCCTGGGATACAGTCCCACATCAACCTCCTTGCTCAGAAGGGAGCATGCTTTTCCCTCTGCCTGTCCCTCCCTCTGCTCATGCTCTCTCTCTCTCTCTCTCACTCTGAAAAATAAATACATACATACATACATACATACATACATACATACATAAAATGGAAGCTTCCCAGTCCCCCTTTCATATATCTTCTAGGTGCCATCTCATGCATACCGACACATAGTCAGACCGCAGCTCAAGCTGAAACTGAGATGCCCCTATACATTAATCACACCTACTGGAAGGCTAAATGAAAGTGCCAACTTTGGAAGAAAAAATACTCTTTCAGTTTCCTCTAAGGAAAGGCTCTGTGTTCAAGTTTGAGGTTTGTTATTTTTAGAGAAATAAATATTTATTTACACCAAGTCATTATATTTCTTAATTTGGTATAAAATTTCACCAAAATAATTTAAAGCTTGAACCCTCAAATTCCCATTCACCCCCTCTCACAGATTAAATGAGTATTTAAGCCAGGAAAACAGAACCACTTATATTTAACAGTGTCATAAAGAGATTGCAAAATATTTTAACCTATTGGTAATCCTTTGGGCCATTACTCTCAAGAAATGAAAGCGTAGCTTATGAGTGCTACTTCTAAAATTAGTAACATACCCAAGAGTTCCAGTAACTCTCCACTGTCTCACTGAAGAATTTTCACCTGGCTAAAAGCAAATACAGAAAGAAACTGACAGCAGGTTTCAGGAGAACCGTTCTTCTCCACTGATCACTTCTGTGCACTGGTTCTCCCCAACGCAACAGTTTGCTCTCTGTTATCAACCTTAACAATGGCAGGTGGCCTTTCCAGTCCATAGCTCACTCTAAGTTCAAGGATTCTAAAACACAATACTGTCCTTCTTTTTATCCCTTCACTTGTTTAATCACGCCCTGATTCTGATGAATATGTTTGGGTTACTTGCTCTGTTCTGAAGCAGACTCTCCTTTCCATTCTCAAAGTCCTGACTCCTGTTTTGAGACGCAGTATAGCATGGGAGTCAAGAGCATAGACCATGGACACGGATCAGTCATGCTCAAATCTCGCTTCCTCACTTGCAAGTTGTATGACTTGAGCAAGTTACTTAAACTCTCTAAACTCCAATTTCCTTATTTTTAGAATGAAGACCATGATAATAAGACCCACCTTATAGGTTTGTTGTTAGAATTAAATAAGTAATACACATACAGCCGTTAGAAGAGTATCAGGCACATAATGGGCATTAGCTGTTGCTAATACTTTAGAACTATGCTGCAGAAGACAAGAGGAGGCAAAGCCAGCGAGATTCTGAAGAAGACAAATACCATTATCTATAAGTACTCTCCGGGAATTTGGTTCATGGCTTAGTGATTGAGAAAGTAACTCTCTAAACCTCCGTCTCCTCATCTATAAAATAGTGCTAATTGAAAAAAAATTCTTGGCAATGACCTAACTTGCAGTAAACATTAATATTAGCTCCTATATCATCTATAAAATAATCCATAATTATGTCTGCTTTATAAGAGTATTATAGTGAGATAACATAGGTGAAGGCCTAGCATAATGACTTAATATACATTTATTTATTTTTAAAGATTTAATTCATTTATTTGACAGAGAGAAACACTGCCAGAGCAGGGGTGGTGAGAGAGGGAGAAGCAGGCTTCCCGCTGAGCAGGGAGCTCCATGTGTGGCTCAGTCCCAGGACTCTGGGAACATGACCTGAGCCAAAGGCAGACACTTAACAACTGAGCCACCCAGGCGCCCCTGATTTAATATTTATTAAGTAGAGGGTTGATACATAGTTTCCTTTCCACACTTTGCTCTCAAACTCTATGGACTTATATATCATCTCTTTTTTCATTTACCCTTGCCTTTCCTTCCCTTGTCAGCTATACCTGAAAATTCAAGGAATGAAGGGAATCAAAAGATTACATAAATTCTACCTACCAACCAGACCTCCACAAATCTGTACTTGATAAGCAAACCTTTATCAAAAGTGAAGATTTGAGGGCGCTTGAGTGACTCAGTTGGTTAAGCGACTGCCTTCGGCTCAGGTCATGATCCTGGAGACCCAGGATCGAACCCCACATCAGGCTCCCTGCTCGGTGGGAAGCCTGCTTCTCCCTCTCTCAGTCCCTCTGCTTGTGTTCCCTCTCTCGCTGTGTTTCTCTCTGTCAAATAAATAAAATATTTTTTTTTAAAGTGAAGATTTGTTTGGATAATTGAATTCTAGCAACATATCAGACTAAGTATTAGTACCACCCTTTCCTGGTGGTATGTAATGGTGGTAAATGACTAAAAATACTGGATATAATACAAGAGAACATCTTGAATGCATCTAAATGAAAGCAAAAGAGTAAGGAATACCTAGAAATGAAATACTGAATCAGCTCTACCCTAAGATCAATTGCTGAACCCAGTGAACTTGAGCACAGATTTTTGTGCTCTGGAAACACACACAAAGAAAACCCAGGACCACCCACGATGGTGTCTTATATTAGAACCCTCATAAAACTGGGGCCCAAACATAGAAACTTGGAGAAAGAGGGGACTAAAATAAGCTGCCCATTTCCAACATCCTACCCCCCAAAAGATTGCATGGAAAACTAGCAGTCTCAAAACTTGGCAGTGAGTAGAGCGGGGAAAAATTATACCTGGAGAATTTATAACCACCCTTCCACAAGTTAGCACAACAGATTTTTACTTTTGAAGCAGCCTAAACAAAACCTGAAGTCAATTTTATTTAAAGTAGTCCTGGTCTGGTAATGCCCCAAGTGTCTAACAAAAGCAAATGTAAATTCTTGGTAGGAAACAGTCTCTTTCAGTCTAGGATACAAAGCATCTCAGTGGTTACTTTTCCAAGGAAAACTAAACAATGTAAGGGTCAGGATTATGAAAGGAATCAAAGCCATGAGTAAGAGCCAACAGAAACAAAAGTTAACACAATCAGACCCAAAATACTTCAAATACTTAAATTATCAGATACAGAATATTAGTATAGAAAAGGTGGAACAAATGGAAAACACAGAAGACTATAAATAGAATATAAATAAATATATAAATATTAATATATATTATATAAATAAGTAAATAGAATATAAAAATAAACCTAAGTATGCCTGCAATTACAACAAATATAAGCAGATTAACTGCTTCATATAAAAGACAAAGATGCTAAACTGAGGAGGGGGTTAAAAATTTTTTGTTATTTATAAGATATATGTCTAAAGTTTAAAAACACAGACTGAGAATGTAAAAGTAAAAAGATACAGAAGGAAATAAAATGTATACCAAAGAGGGGCACCTGGGTAGTTCAGTGGGTTAAGCATCTGCCTTTGACTCATGTCATGGTCCTGGGATAGAGCACTGGGCTCCCTGCTCAGTGGAAGTCAGCTTGTCTCTCTCCCTCTTCCTCTGTCCCTCCCCCTGCTGATGCTCATGCTCTCTTTCTCAAATAAGTAAATAAAATCTTTTTTTAAAAAAAAGGAGAAGAAGAAAGAAATAAAAAAAACCTGGTGTAGCCAGTTCCAATAGACAAATACATTTATAGATGAACTTTAATCGACACAAAAACAATCATTACATAATGATTCGAAATTTAATTCATTTGGAATATATCAATTTTAAGTTACCTATACCTAGTTTAAAATCCTGAAATACACAAAGCAAGGAAAATTGACAAATCTCTACCATACTGAAAGATTTCAACATACTTTCCCAGCAATTGACCATTAAGATAACACAATAATCAGTGGTTTTATTAAAAAAAAAAACAAAAAACAAAACCTTAAACTACACAGTGAATAAATTTAAACTAATGAACATATATTGAATACTGCACTTAATGGCTTAAAATGTACATTCTTTCCAAACATTCTTGAAACATTTTAATAAAATAGTGTTTTTTTTAAAGATTTTATTTATTTATCTGACAGAGAGAGAGAGAGAGAGAGAGAGCACAAGGGAGAGCAGCAGGCAAAGGGAGAGGGAGAAGCAGGCTCTCTGCTGAGCAGGGAGCCAGATGCTGGGCTTGATCCCAGGATGCTGGGATCATGACCAAAGCCGAAGGCAGCCACTTAACCAACTAAGCCACCCAGGTGCCCTTCAAATGATGTTTTCAAAGAAATTCCAACAAATGTATCCCTACCCCAAAAAGTGTTATCATACAGATGAAGTTCTCCAACCACAATGGATTTACAACCAAAATTACATAACTAAAAAAATTCCTATATGTTTGGAAATTAAGAAACACCCTTTTAAATTACTCAAGGACCAAAGAAGAAACTATAATGGACATCAGAAAACATTCAGAACAGAACAGCACACATCAAAATATATATAACATATAAAATATTTTTTATGGAGCTAAAGAACTTAGAGGAAAATACGCAGGTTTATTTTTAAACTAGAAAATAAGAAAAGCTAAAAAATAATGAAAACTGGGGCACCTGGATGGCTCAGTCCATAGAACATGTGACTCTTGATCTCCAGGATTGTAAGTTCAAGCCCTATGTTGGATATAAAGATTATTTAACATTTTTTAAAAATCTTTTTACATTTTTTTTTAAAGATTTTATTTATTTGACAGAGAGAAACACAGCCAGGTGGGAACACAAGCAGGGGGAGTGAGAGAGGGAGAAGCAGACTTCCCGCTGAGCAGGGAACCCAATGTGGGACTCGATCCTGGGTCTCTGGGATCATGACCTGAGCTGAAGGCAGTCGCCTAACCAACTGAGCCACCCAGGTGCCCCACATTTTTTTTAAATCTTAAAAAAAAAAAAGAAACCTATGTCTATCCTAATAAGTTAACAAAAGGGGTGCCTGGGTGGCTCAGTCGGTTAAGCAACTGCTTTCAGCTCAGGTCATGATCCTAAAGTCCTGGGATCAAGTCCCACATCAGGCTCCCCCTACTCAGCAGAGAGACTGCTTCTCCCTCTGCCTGCCATTCCCCCTACTTGCGCTCTCTCTTTCTCTGTCAAATAAATAAATGAAATCTTTTAAAAAAAAAAAAGTTAACAAAAGGACAGAAAAAAACCTAAAGATAAGAAAGAAAATAATGAAGTTAGGAGAAAATAATTAAGTAGAAAATGAAAGATTTAATAATCAAAAGTTGGTTCTCTGAAAAAGCTAGTAAAATTTACAAACCTGTGATAATATTAAGAAACAAGACAGAGGACCCCAAAATTAAAATTAAACAGTGCATATGTAACATGAAAATATTGTATAAATAGATTAAATAAAAAGGGGACATATATTAGGATGCAACAGACATTAGATAATTTGATGTATGAGCATTATTCCAATAAATTTGAAAACATAGCTGAAAAACTCATAAAATATAACTTATCAAAACTGACTTGAGAAAAAAGCAAAAACCTGAATGGTCCTGTAACTGTTTTTTTAAATATTTTTTTAAAGATTGTACTTATTTATTTATTTGTCAGAAAGAGAGAGAACACAAGCAGGGGGAGTGGCACACAGAGAGAGAAGCAGATTCCCTGCTGAGCAAGGAGTCCGATGTGGGACTCTATCCCAGGACCCTGGGATCATAACCTGAGCCAAATGACTGAGCCTCCCAGGCCTCCCTGGTTCTATAACTATTAAAGAGATTTAGGTCATCAGTTTAAAATCTTATGACTCAGGAGACTTTACTGACACTAATCATTCAAAAAACAATTTCATTTTTTTAAAAAGATTTTATTTAGATATTTGACAGAGAGAAACACAGCTAGAGAGGGAACACAAGCATGGGGAGGGAGAGAGGGAGAAGCAGGCTTCCTGCCGAGCCGGGAACCCGATGCGGGTCTCCGGGATCATGACCTGAACACAAGGCAGTTGCTTAACCAACTGAGCCACTCAGGTGCCCCAAAACAATTTCATTTTACACAAACTATTTTAGATTATGGAGGGGAAAAAAGACATTATTCCACTCATTTTTTGATGCTAATATAACCTTGATACCAAAATTCAACAATGATATTCAAAAAGAGGAATTTACAGACCAGTTTTACTTGTGAATATAAATGCAAAAGTCCCAGACAAAACATTAGCAAATCAAATATCTCCAAGTACTAAAAATACACACACACATATACACACACACACACAAATGAGCAAATGGGCTTATTCAGGAATAAAAATGAGTTAAAGAAGGAAACATAAAGTTATTGGCTACATTGATATACTGAAAGTGGAAATTGTGATTATCTCAACAAATGCACTTGATAAATTCAACATTAATACTAAAAATTCTTAGTAAATTATGAATTAAAATGAACTTCCTTAATCTGTTACAGAATATCTACCCCAAAATTAATAGCAAAAAACACATTCAATTTTGAAATTTTCAAAACATTCCATTTAAAGCTCAGGAAAAGGGTAAGTTTACCTACTATCCCCACTTCTACACAAAATTAAGCAGACCAATAAAGGAAAAGAAATAAGGTATAAGAATTCAGAAAGAAAAAACAAACCTCTCGTCATTCTAAAATGATGTGATTGTCTACAAATATATACTTTAAAATTATTAAGTTCAGTAAGCATGCTAAATCATTGTATAAAAGGAGTTGTATTTCTATATACCAGTAATAAGCAGAAAAAAATTTTTAAAGATGTCATTTCTTACAGCATCAAAAATACAATGTGCTTAGGAATAAATCTAACAAAGGATATACAAGATCTTTAAGGGGAAAACTATAAATCTTTATTGATAGATATTAAAGAAGACTTTAATGAATGAAGAACTATACAACATGACATAATTTTTTAAGAAGGGGGGTATAGAAATTTAACCAATGGAACAGCATAGGGTCCAGAAACAAACCACACATAAATTATCATATAGCAGAGGTGCTAATGCAGATCAATGGGGAAATGAGGGATTGTTTTCAATAAATAGTGGTGGAGGGGCGCCTGGGTGGCTCAGTTGGTTAAGCAACTGCCTTCGGCTCAGGTCATGATCCTGGAGACCTGGGATCGAGTCCCACATTGGGCTCCCTGCTCGGCGGGAAGCCTGCTTCCCCCTCTCTCATTCCCCCTGCTTGTGTTCCCTCTCTGGCTGTGTTTCTGTCAAATAAATAAAATCTTAAAAAAAAAAAAAATAGTGGTGGAGCAATTTGTTTTTAATGTGAAAAAATTAAACTCTTAATTTCACACAATAAAAAAAATCAGTTCCAGATCAACTGAAAACTTCTGAAAGGTAACTCCAGAAAACATCTAGAAGACAATAAGCCAAGCATCTTTATGGTCTGAAAGTAGGCAGAGGTCTTAACCTAGGCATAAAAAGTTCAAATTATAAAGGAAAATATTTATCATATTGAAATTAATGCATTCTGTTGTTTCAAAAAGCATTATAAGTGGTGAAAAGACAAGCCCAAACTGAGAGAAGATAATTGCAGCACATCAAGCATCAAAATGCAAATATATATGTAAACTTCAACAGAGGTGCCTGGGTGGCTCAGTCATTAAGCGACTGCCTTTGGCTCAGGTCATGATCCCAGAGACCGGGGATGGAGTCCCACATCGGGCTCCCTGCTTGGTGGGAAGCCTGCTTCTCCCTCTCTCACTCCCCCTGCTTGTGTTCCCTCTCTAGCTGTGTTTCTCTCTGTCAAGTAAATAAATAAAATCTTCAAAAAAAAAAAAATAAGAAAGAAAAGGAAAGGAAACATCTACAAATCAGTAGGAATGACAAATGTCCAGGTAGAAGAATGGAGCAGAAATAGCCCATAAACACAAGAAAAGATGGTCACCTTCCTGGCAAATCATGGAGTTTCAAACTCTGAAAGACCATTCCAAAGCTGCCAGGCTTAAGTGTGATAGAGCCTTTGATGACACAGAGGCAGGACGACAATGTTCGTTCTCTGCTGTTGAGAGAGGAAATTGGTATACTTCTGGAAAACAGCTTGGCATTACCTAGTAAAATCAACCATGCCTAGGTTCTCTTGTGATCTCATGTTCCCACTCTCAAGTCGATATCCTAGGGAAATCTGTGGATGTGCACCAGGAGATATGCAGAAGAACATGGATAACAGTGTTGTTTCTTGTGGTGAAAACCCGAAAACAACCTCAATGCATTCAACAGATTAGACCAGTAAGTTCTGGTACACTTTCATAATCAAATACCATACAGCAATAAAAATTAGTTTACTACAGCTACAAGCCCACATGAATGGAGCTCAAAAATAAGTAAAGTGTTAAAAGAAACAAGTCACCAAAGAATATGGACAGCATGTTTTCACTTATACAAAGTTTTAAAACTAAACAGTAGAATTTTTAGGGAACATATAAATAGGCAGTGATGACCACAATGAAAAGCAAGGAATGGATTAACAAAGTTCAGAATTGCAGACACTTCTAGAGGAGGAGAAAGACATAAAGGTGATTTCTGGAATATGGAAATGTTCTATTTCTCAGCCTCAGTGCTAGATATAGAGGAATCCATTTTATTTTTCTTTTAACTGTACACATCTATTTTCATACATTGTTTTTTATGCTACTGTATCTTATAGCAAAAAAAATAAGTAAAATATATTTAAAGGATTTTGAAATTTGCGTTGATTATCTGAATTCTTCAGACTGTTTTTTCCTGAATTACAAGAACAATTATTTCAGTTTCCTCTTTCACACTTGTAAAAGGGAGTCCTGGATGGGGCGCCTGGGTGGCTCAGTTGGTTAAGTGACTGCCTTCGGCTCAGGTCATGATCCCGGAGACCCTGGATCAAGTCCCACATTGGGCTGCCTGCTCAGCAGGAAGCCTGCTTCTACCTCTCTCACTCCCCCTGCTTGTGTTCCCTCTCTGGCTGTGTTTCTCTCTGTCAAGTAAATCAATAAAATTAAAAAGAAAAAAAAAAAGTGGGGGGAGTCCTAGAACCTGAGGTTTCTCTACAGTCAAATTGGAAAGAAGTACTTTTATGCCCCATCCCTGTGTATCTAGCAACAGGTTTCAGTTAAACAGTGTCCGTTTTCAGTTCACTCAAATCATGGTAGAAAATAGTGTCATATCCCCTAAATTCTTAATAGCATTTATAATACTCAAAAAACAGCACTCGATAGCACTGCTGTCCAAGAGAAATACAGCATAAGCCAAAGATGTTATTTTAAACTTGTAGTAGCCTCATGTCAACATCTGACTGATATCTTTGAAGTTATTAATGAGATGTTTTACATTCTTTTTCATACTACATTTTCAAAATTCAGTGTGTATTTTATACTTAACAGCACATCTCCATCCGGACGAGCCTCGTTTCAAGTGCTAGAGAGCCCCACGTGGCGTGTGACTACACAGTTGACAGCAGAGTGTTATGGTCTCCGAAGGAATAATGATCCACGTGGCTTCCGCTTTAGAGATTAAAAATAGAGACCCACCCACCAAACCCAGAGGCCTATTAGACCTCCAAACTACAAAAGAGATTTCTAATTTTAGCATTAAGTAGAAGTAGGCACCTTATTCACAAAGAACAATAGAACTGGTCATTCTTATCACATCTTTTCTCTTTATATCCCTGAATTTCCTCTGGATTGGGCCTAACAGGAACTTCTTATGAAAGGGAAATAATAATGCTCTGGACTTCTTAAGCATATTTTCCTCTGGGATCTAAAAAATTTTAAGAACATTGGTTCACTAAGAAAAAAAAAAAAAGCCCACACTGGTTCACTATCAACAGTCTCAACATATTACGCCATTGTAATTCATTTATATTTAGGGAAATTGAGCCTTAGAATGGAATGGCTAACATTAAATATCGAGACAGAAGCTGAACCCAGGACAAAGATACTGAGTCTCATGGGTCTCCTGGGTCTACGTACCGGTTTCTTAAGGTTATTAGATTTTCTTTTGGTTCGACTTGTCCAATCATTCATGCTTAATTCCTTTTATTATCTTCCATGTTTCACCTACTCCATCCCATTTCAATATTACTCCAGCCCTCAGTTGGCTGCAGGAACCAAATGTAATATGCTAACACTATGCCTTATTTAGTAACGTTTCTAAAAGGAAACATACAGTTCTTAAAAGGTTTTGTTTCCTGATTTTTTAAGGATCAGATATTATAATTTTTGCAGAACAACTTTTGTAGCAATAAAAGCCAAATACTAATTACCAGAGAACTAGAGAATGAGATCATCAATATTTATGGGATTTTTCTTCTAATTTCACTGTTTTGCCTAGGAAATATGCGTTTTCTTAGTAAGTGTTGTTCAGTGAGTGTATTCGTTTTCCAGCAGTAATTGCATGAAGGTGTTACTAATGAGAATCAAGCATTGACTTTCTGGAACTCATTTGTATGCTTATATACACACTCATTTTCCTGGGCTTTTCCTATTTTTTGAAATATTTATTATCCACAGTAGTATACAATATTATTTGACTAACCTCCAGTACATTGGTTTTCTGACTTTCAATCTCATAAACTAACAAAAAAATACATGATTTAATTGAGAAACTAACATCAGGCTGCCAATTTCTTATTTTGCCAATTACAGTTATTTAAAAAACCTACCCCTTATTTTATCACCATCATTTCACTAAAACAGCCGTTCTCAAACTTCAGCATGCGTCAAAACACCTGGAGGGCTGTGCCGATTGCTGGGCTCTACCTGCAGAGTTGCTAATTCAGTAGGACTGAAATAGGGCCCAAGAGTTTGCATTTCTAGCAAGTTCCCACGTGATGAAGATAACTGCTGGTCTGGGGAACCACACTTTGAAAAGTGCTGTATTAAAGAGAAGCCATTTCAAAGGCAAAAATGAGGAAAGATAACCTCAGGATAAAGGAGCATCATCTAAACTGAGTAAACTCAGGGGCACCTGAGTGGCTCTTGGTTGAGCATCTGATTCTTGATTTCCCCTGAAGTCATGATCTCTAGGTAGGTGCTGGGCTCTGAGCTCAGTGAGGAGTGGGCTTCTTTCCCTTTCCCTCTCCCTCTGTCCCTCCCCCTGCTCCTGCATGTGCCCACACACTCTCTCTTAAATAAACAAGCAAATATATGAATGAATGAATGAATGAATGAATGAATGAATGAATGAATGAATGGCATAAATTCACCCAAGGTCCATGCAAGTTTCACAGTGACCGTCCCTGAAGTAACAGTGGAAAACAAATGTTCTAGTACACTGTCTGGTCAGGTAGCCCTAAGCAGCCACACGTGACTATTGAACATTTGAAATATGGCTACCCTGAATTTAGATGTGCTGTAAGTACAAAATACACACTGGATTTTTTTTTATTATTAATGTTGAAAATCAAGCTTTTTTAATAATTTATTTTATTTTATTTTTTCAGTGTTCCAAGATTCATTGTTTATGCACCACACCCAGTGCTCCATGCAGTACGTGCCCTCCTTAATACCCATCAGATACACACTGGATTTTAAAGATTTGCTACCAAAAAAAGCGTGTAAAATAGTTCATTAATGTTTTTTGTATTGATCAGATGTTTAAATGACAACATTTGGGTTACTCTACCTTAAATAAAATATATTAAAAATAATTTCACTTTTTACTCTTAAAATGTGGCACCTAGAAAATTTTAAACTACATATGTGGCTCACATCATAATTCTATCAGACAACACTGCCTTGAGTGGAGGGCCTCAGTGCAGTCTCTGGATCAGTAGCCACGGCATCACCTGGGAAAAAACATGTGAGGAATGTAAATTCTCTGAAAGCACTCCAGACTTACTGAACCAGAATCTCTAGGGATAGAACGCAACAATTTGTTTTAATAAACCTTCCAAAAGATTATGATCCAGGCTAAAGTTTGAAAACCATTGCTATAACAAAGCTTATCAAACTTTAGTATATATACAAATTTCCCAAGGGGCTTTAAAAATTCTGATTCTAGTTTAGAAGGTGAACAGTGGAGCTCGAGATTCTGCAATTGTAACAAGCTCCCACCAGATGTTAGATGCTGCAGGTCCTGGGCCATTCTGTAGGCTGCAAATACCTAGAGCATTTACTCCTCATGGAACACTCTAACCAATATCCACCACAAACACATCAGCACACATCTCCAAACTCCAAAGGATTCACATCTCAAGATTGCAGCTGGGCTGTTGTAAGAGAAGGGAAGTGTGTTTCTCTGACAGGAGGGATTCTGTCAAGACCCTTGGAGAGCTATAAAGAAAGTCCTGTTTCTTTGCATTATCAGACAACCTGCCATGTTCATCGAATACGAAAGTGTGTATTTGTGTTCCCATTTTTCCAGTAGGTTAATGGTGATTCAATATATTTAGAGCTGGAAGCTACTTTTACTAGGCTGGATCATTTGGATGAAAAATGGGTACTCTAGCTGAATCTCCCTTGGCAAAATGATCCTTTTAATCAGCACTGTTGTTTATATCCAGATAGTGGGTTTTAATCTGAGTTACTATCTGCCGGTTTTAACTAAGGAAAGGCAAAAAAAAAAAAAAAAAAAAAAAGAGGAAAAAGGAAAAAAAGGAAAGGAGAGGGAAATCTTCTCTTAAGCTGTACTAAGTCAATTTCTAGTTTATCCATCATAAAAAGAGCGACCAGAGATGGAGCAGACCTTCTCAAATTCTGCTTGGTTTCCCCAGAGACTCTATCATATGCCCAAGAAAACACCTGCTCCCATATTTGAAAGAGGCGTTATTTTTCTTGATTTCCTCCTCTTCTTTGTCACTTATTATATTTTCCCCACAATTTGCTGTGGTGGAAGAATACAGAAAAACAAACACACTTACAATTGTCTAGGGGGAAAAAATCTTAACAGTCCAACTGAAATGATAAAAAGTGACTATTAACTGTTTAGCTTGTATCGTACCATATTTTTTTAATAAGCCAGAACACAGAAATGAGAAATTAGGAAACATGTCTTCTATAATTTTTTTTTATTTGAGAGAGAAATCACAAATAGGCAGAGAGACACGCAGAGAGAGGAGGAAGCAGGCTCTCTGCTGAGCAGAGAGCCCAATGTGGGCTTTGATCCCAGGACCCTGAGATCATGACCTGAGCCGAAGGCAGAGGCTTTAACCACTGAGCCACCCAGGTGCTCATCTTCTATAAAATTTTGTCCATAGTTTTTGAAATAAAACTACAGAAAGCTTTTGTTTTTAACCAAAAATCTATCTCTTTCATTGTTTATTGTAAGTATAGGAAAGAACAAACAGAATTAAATGGATGAGGCTTTTTTTTTAATATGTGATTTATTACCCTCCTCTTTCAGTTTTGACAAAAACCTATAGTATACAGTACATTATCCATGGTAGGCACAAGAATATACTGTAAAATAAATTTTTGGTATCTACACATATGCATGTATGTACATATGTATGTATGCATATACTTGTTTTATCAGCATTTATGCAGTGACTTAAATCCAACCATTAAGTTTAATTTATAAAACTCTTAGTCATGAGGGGCACCCGGGTGGCTCAGTCGGTTAAGCATCTACCTTCGGCTCAGGTCATGATCCCAGGGTCCTGGGATTGAGCTCCTCGTTGGTTTCCCTGCTCAGCAAGGAGTCTGCTTCTCCCTCTGCCTACTGCTTCCCCAACTTGTGCTCTCAGTCTCAATCTCTCTGACAAATAAATAAAGCTTAAAAAAAATCTTAGTCATAAGAAGTCAGTCTTTGTGCCTAAGCCACATGCCATTTGAAGAGACCAAGACTCATATAATGCTGGGCCAATAAAATGAAAACTTTGGCGATTGAAATCTGTGAAGATTGTTCCTTATGTGGCTATAAATATAAAACAATCATTTGTTGTTTGGAGAGAGACCATAAAAACAAATCCCATAAGTCATCAGCAACAATTCAGTAAAAGGTTAAATCCAAATATGTGCTGTACTTGAAAACAAACAATTTGTATCTTTTGCATGAGTTTAGATCTATGTGTGGTCATGGTAAGGCACATGCTGTGGAAATTGCATTTGCCCGGAAAGGAAAGCAGTTTGTAGAGCCAGTAAAGGATGACCGAGTCATCCTGGCAGGTCTGGACTTCAACAGGACCTCTCGTGGGGTAGGACACTCAGTCTCCCTCTGGTCCTACTGAGCAGTATGACAAATTCCCTTATACCATCCTGCTTTTGGATCCTGGTTGTTCCCCATTTCAAGCATGTTGACTTTGAAGAAGTCACTTCCCTCCTCCCACCCCAGCTTTCTCGGCTCAGGTTGATCCTGAGTACAGAGCAATGTTCTTCCCAGTGATGTCTGGATAAATCATTTTCTTCCCTAGACTCCAGGAACCTGTGATTTTTAGTTCCTTCCTAATGGCAGGCCGATGGCATTGTTGAATATGTTAAAAAGATAATATATTATTTTTTAACATATTCAACAATAAAAAAATAAAAAGAATAATATGCATACATTTCTCAGAACAAGGTGGTGCTCTATAACTGAACTGTGCAAATGTGGAGGCAAACCCAGGGGACCGGAGATGAGGAAACAGAAGCAACGGGGATTGCTGCTCTCTCCATCTCCCTCCTACACAGTGATTCTGCCTCCTTGAGAAATGGGAGAGACAGTCTTCTTTGAGTAAACCAGGAAAGCTTTGTGTCATCTTTGAAAGCCATGGGATTTTCGGTTGGTTCAGAAACCATGCTTACTCTGCCATGTCCACATTATTCATTTTCCTTGTGTTCACAAGTCCTCGCTTTGTCCATTTTTCCATCTTCATTCACCAAATTTTTTTTTTTTTAAGATTTTATTTATTTGACAGAGAGAAACGCAGCCAGAGGGGGAACACAAGCAGGGGGAGTGAGAGAGGGAGAAGCAGGCTTCCCACCAAGCAGGGAGCCCGATGTGGGACTCGATCCCAGTTCTCCGGGATCATGACCTGAGCCGAAGACAGTCGCTTAACCAACTGAGCCACCCAGGCGCCCCTGTACCAACTATTCTAAGAGTTCAAACATTGCCTTCCCGTAGAAGCAGCCCTAAAGCCTCCAGCCCCCTTCTCCATCCCTGCTGTACCTACCATAGTCTGCTAAACTGATGTTCCTCCTAGAGACCAGTAGTTATCGAACTTTAGCTAACTCACTGGAGGACTTGTTAAAACCGAGGCGGGCCCCCAACCCCAGACTTTCTGATTTAGTAAGTCTGGGGTGGGGCATGAGAATTTGCTTTTCTAAGAAGTTCCCAGGAAGGCTGCTGCTGCAGGTCTGAGATCACACTTGGAGAACTACTGCTCTAGTCTACCAGTTCCTTGAGAAGAACCTCAATTTCTTTTATTTGGTTAATCCTAAACCCCACACAGAGTCTGACATATGGTAGACATCCAAACAGTATCTATTAAATAGAAGCAACGGGTAAACTAATGAATCCATTGCTATTTCATATGCAGATTGACAAATTCATCTCACAGTATAAGAAGAACTTAAGACACTCCCGCATTAATATTAAACTCCCTCAACAAACCAGAAGAGACTCTTAATCATAGGAAACAAACTGAGGGTTGCTGGAGGGGAGGGGAATGGAGGGATGGGGTAACTGGGGATGGATATTAAGGAGGGCACATGATATAATGAGCACTGGGTATTATATAAGACTGATGAATCACGGACCTCTACCTCTGAAACTAATAATACATTATATGTTAATTAATTGAATTTAAATTAAAAAAAATTAAGCTCCCTCTTAAAACAGGCAGAAGCTGAGAGCCACCGCGCTGGGCTCTGAGATACAGCATGTTGTGCTGCTGAAAGCTGCTGTATGAAAATCTTCCCCTTACTACCTGAAATCTCCCCTCTAGGATTAGGGACTTGGTTCGATTGGAAATTAAAATGGTAAACCTTCTCTTCTGTTAAGTATCTCTTTTTGATAGTATTCATATGTGAATAAGTGAAAGAAGACAAATAAGACACTGGCATTGGAACAGTCTTCAGGACCACTATATTCACTTCAAAAATGGAGTAGTAAGTGCTCTTTCCCAAGACTGACACCCTAAATCAGACCGGCCAAATTTCTCTGGTCATCTGGGAGTCTTGTCTAAAATACAGATACCCCAGGCCCTCCTGTGAAAAGTCTCAATTCAGGTAGGAATGTGATGGGGCCCTCAAATCAGTCTTTTTAACAAGTGTCTGAGGGGGCCCAAATGGCTGTTCTTTTTAATCTCCCCAGCTGATTTTTTTTTCCTTTCAGTCCCCAGCTGATTTTAATGTGCGGCTAGGACTGAGGACCACTCCAAGAACCCAGGTAAAAGTTCTCCTATGAAACTATTTTTGACCCAATATTTTTCACCTGGGACAGGTTAGGTCATGGTGCAGAAGGCCAGGTAATCAACGTGGAATGTGGCTTTGTTGCCCTTTGGTTTCCTGGAAGGAATAAATGTGTAAGGTATTTCTACCAAAGATCAAGTTTTGCGTCATGGCTCTATGGAGCTCAACCCACTCCAACAATAACAATAGAGCCATTAGTCACAAGACCTCAGGAAAAGGGGAAACTTGTTACAGGATGATGCCAATTACCCAATTATTCTGAACTCAAAAACTAAACCTTGAACACTTGTCTTATAGCATCAGAGCTGTGGGTATGATCTGGAGAAGTAATTAGCATATCAGAATTCTGTGCTGGGAGAATGTCAGGGTTAAATAAAGGTAGGCTCTGGAATGTTACAGGGGATGGAACTAGGAATGGTCTTGCACTTGAGTATAAATATGGTGACGTCAACAATTAACCTTCCACTGAAAAGAATTTTTCCTGTTTATACATATGCTCTGGTGGGAAATAAAATTTGATGTCATTGGATACTATGTTTTGAAAAGAACTTCCTTTGCACTAAGTTTATTTAAGGTGAATTACAGTTTTAATTCAGAAAGTCAGAATTTCTATTTTTTTAAGTACGCTCCATGCACAACGTGAGGCTCAAACTCAGGACCCCGAGATTAAGAGTCTCACGTTCTACTGACTGAGCCTGCCAGGCGCCTCTAGCTTTTTTTAAATCACAGTATCTCATCATTTTACTTGCTTTCCTACCTCTCTTCACACTCTTGCCTTCACATCAAGTCCCAAGAATAAAATCTAAGCATCTTGGCAACACATTCTGCATTGGCTTCTGCTCAAGGATCTAGGGGAGGCCAGTTAGGCTACAAGAGGTTCCGATGCACCTCGGTTCATTAAATTGTTTAGTATGAGCACTAACTTTTACAATTGTGTAATAAAAGCAAATGTTTTCCGAATGGACAGTAGACAAAAGGGGAAAAGTGTATAGGATTCCAGGAAACTACTCATGGGGACTTGACAGCTAAGAAGTCATTTTTCTAAAATATAAATAGTGTTACAAAGTTCATTCGTAACACAGCATCAACACACGGGAGTTACAAAATTCATTCTTAACACAGCATCAACACACGGGAGCCGCATGGGGAACGCTTGACCACATTAGCTTTCTTTCCATAACCGCCTGTCTTTCATTAAACACCCACCATCAAAAAAATCGTTTCTTACCAAAGAAAACTTTGAAGAACGAAAGGCTGCCAATGTGCAAACTGAAGTTCATTGCATTTTTAGTAAGAATTTCGAGCACAATATTTATACCCAAATAAGTGACAAAGAAATAGATGTAATGCTACATTAAACGATTACTACACTAGCTTCATTTGTCCCTTTCTCTTTTTCCCATGCCCAAAGCCATCACCATCCTTTTAAAAAGGACAAGGTCTAGGGCACTGGGTGGCTCAGTCGGTTAAGGGGCTGATTCTTAGTTTTGGCTCCGGGTCCTGATCTGAGAGTATGAGATTAAGCCCAGTGTGGGGTGCTATGCTCAACATGGAGTCAGCTTGTCCTTGTCCCTCCCACTCTCCCTCTGTCCCCTCTCTCTCTAAAATAAATAAAGTATTTTTAAAAAATAATAATAAATAGGGCGCCTGGGTGGCTCAGTGGGTTAAAGCCTCTGCCTTCAGCTCAGGTCATGATCTCAGGGTCCTGGGATCAAGGCCCGCATCGGGCTCTCAGCTCAGCAGGAAGCCTGCTTCCTCCTCTCTCTCTGCCTGCTTCTCTGCCTACTTATGATCTCTCTGTCAAATAAATAAATAAGATCTTTAAAAATAAATAAATAATAATAATAAATAAAATAAAAAGGACAAAGTCTGAGCTTCATATGACAGTCCCCCATTTTTATGTCTGCAAGTCTTTGGGCATCATGTAGCCCTGGCCCCCACTGTTCATGACAGGAGCCTGAGCCACCTGGCCCAAAGGAGGGAGGTCATGCTGCAGGCTCACATCTCTGTGAGTTCCTCCCCTTACTCCTTTCTCAAATGGGCCAAACTCATCCTAACAATCCCTTGTGTGGGAGATTCAGTAGTTGCTATGTACAGGAAGGTCTACACCAAGCAAGCAAAAAAGAAAAAGCCACCTCCCTCTCTCCCATCACCCAGGTTCTCATGGCTATTTAAATGTGCCAAATTCAAGAGGCCTGGGTGGCTCAGTCAGTTAAGCATCTACCTCCAGCTCAGGTCACGATCCCAGGGTTCTGGGATCAAGTCCCACGTCAGGCTCCCTGCTCAGTGGGAAGCCTGCTTCTCCCTCTGCCTGTTGTTCCCCCTGCATGTGTGCTCTCTCTCTCTGTCAAGTAAATAAATAAAATCTTTTTAAAAAATTAAATGTGTTAAATTCAGTAAAATTTACATTTCCATTCCTCATTTGCACTAGGCACACTTCAAAGTGCTCCCTAGCCGTTGGCGCCTGGAGACCACCATATCTGACAGCACAGACATAGAAAGGTCTATTGGACAGCACTCGTCTCCAGAGGACATAGCTAAGGAGAGGAATAACAGTGCCCTTAAGACTTGGAGCGTCAACCGAGAAGGAGAGAAGGAAGAGACAGGGCGATCCACTATTTCTCAGAGCTTTTGTTTAGTCCCACCAAATTGGTCCTCTTTCTTCCCTCCATTTTTCACCCTTCCTCCTCCAAAAATCTTTTCCATATTTCCTGAGCTCAGGGGAGGATAGGGGTGGCAGTGTGTGAGAGATTGTGAAGACAGCTTAAAAAAACAAAACAAAACAAAACAAAAAACAGGGGCGCCTGGTTGTCTCAGTCAGTTAAGCGTCTGCCTTTGGCTCAGGTCATGATCCCAGAGTCTTGGGATAGGGCCCCACATCAGGCTTCCTGCTCAGCAGGATGCCTGCTTCTCTCTCTCTTTCTGCCTGTTGCTCTGCCTACTTGTGCTATCTCTCTGTCATATAAATAAATAAAATCTTGAAAAATAAAAGCAGCAAATACCTCTTGTATGTGGCTCACTGGGGTGACTTCCATATGGATGTTGCTCTTAGAATCTCTAGATGTTCAGCAGGCACATTTATTCAGTTAGAATTATCATTATTTATATATAATTAATGTTATTCTATATATAATTAATATATTATATGTTATATGTTAGTTGTGTTTGTCATAGAATGCTCATACTGGTTGGAATTCGGAATTTGTATTCATGCTGCCTCGAGTAATAGCTATGGTAGTTTAATTTCAAAGCTTTAAAAGAATAGTTTCAATATTGATGAAAACTGATCTACTACTTTTAAATAAAAACTGATTGCCAACAATCCCATATATGTTAAAATATAAAAAGAATGGAGGCGCCTGGGTGGGACTTAGTCATTAAGCATCTGCCTTTGACTCAGGTCATGATCCCAGGGTCCTGGTATTGAGCCTGCATTGGGCTCCCTGCTCAGCTAGAAGTCTGCTCCTCCCTCTCCCTCTGCCTGCTGCTTCCCCTACTTGTGTGGTCTCTCTTTCTGTCAAATAAATAAAAAAAAATTTTTTAAGATTTTATTTATTTGACAGAGAGAAACACAGTGAGAGAGGGAACACAAGCAGAGGGAGTGAGAGAGGGAGAAGCAGGCTTCCTGCCGAGCAGGGAGCCCGATGTGGGGCTCGATCCCGGGTCTCCGGGATCACGACCTGAGCCAAAGGCAGTCGCCCAACCAACTGAGCCACCCAGGCGCCCCTCAAATAAATAAAATCTTTAAAATAAAAAAAATATATATATAAAGGATGATAACTGATAGTAACGAAGTCATTTTGTGTTTCATGTGGGAAAAACACAACCCTTTAATTTCCCACACACTTGGGTGTAGCTGAGGCGACTGGCTTTAGCAGATATAGCTACGGACCTCAATATTCAGGAGACACAAAGATTTTAATACTCTCATCCCTTTGAACTTGGACATGACCATGTAATTATTTGTGACCAGTGGAATGAGGACAGAAGTGAATAATACATCACTTCCAGGCAAAAGCATTAATCGGCAGTTCTTGACTCCATGCCTGCCTGCCCCCCTGAAATACCATACTGACAGGTCACATCGTCAGATGATGAAATTGCCATCTCTCTAGGAGATGTCAAATGTACCAGAATTCCCATGCATCTATGTACCAATGTGGATACCTTGGACATCAGGGTGATAAGAAATAAACCTTTCTGTGGTTAAGTGACGGCTTTCAGCTCAGGTCATGATCCTGAAGACCCGGGATCAAGCCCCACATCGGGCTCCCTGCTCGGCGGGAGACCTGCTTCTCCCTCTCTCACTCCCCCTGCTTGTGTTCCCTCTCTGGCTGTGTTTCTCTCTGTCAAATAAATAAAATCTTTAAAAAAAAAAAAAAGAAAAAGAAATAAACCTTTCTGGTTTTAGCCACAGATATTTGGAGTTATTTTTATTGCCAGCACAACTAGCTTATTCTGACTAGTACATCAAACCAATGTAGTTTCCCTGCTGGCACAGCAAACTGTTTCTGTCACTTAGAGCTACAAAACCAGATTTTCCCATGTGTTTGTCAGTTAGATGCCTTCTGAAATACCACTTATTATTTCTTTTAGGGATTTCCTGAGAGTGAGTCTCTGGTGAAACTCCACGATGATATATCATGGATTTAATCACACACAAACACATCATACTTCCTGTGCCCAGATCTGTCCCCTTAGTACTGTTTGAAATGTTACCCTTGCCCTCTGACACCATTGTTCCGTATTACGGGGGTGAAGCTTAGCGAATCCCTCCCTGACGCTTCTTCCCTCCTGTGCTCCCTGCAGCAGACCTCCGTTCCAGCACGGCCCATTGCACTATTATTACCTGGATACAAGAAAGTGAATTCCTCGGAGGGAGGAATCCTGTTGACTCATCTCCATTTTCCCAGCACATTATCTGAGAGTAGACAAGTACTAACCGTTTGGGTGGAGAATGAATAGATGTATTTACAAGTTTGGTCATGCTCTCTTTAGCCCCTCTTTATTTTTATCCCCTTGTCCAGCTCCATCTCCGATAAATACATGGCCTTGTAAAAATACTGTTCTATAAACACCGCTTTGGGGCCAAGTCCCTGAACAACCCATCCTGCCACTGAAATTGTATTACATCGTGGTTAAGCTCACCACGAAATGTCGGCTTCAATTCAGATTCTAGTTCTGCTACTTACCAACATGATGATTCTGGGCAAGTTGCTGAACTTAAAGTTGTCAAGTTGCCAGGTCTCAGTCTTCCCCTCTGCAAAACAGGACCTCTGGCACAGGCTTCTGAGAATCCGGTGACTAGAGGGTGCTCAGCGCGGGGCCTGGCACAGCCTCAGTTCTCCATTACTAGCATATCTAAAGCTCTGCTGTGCTCCAGGCCCTCTGCTCAGCAGTTTCCGCATCACGTGATGCTCGTGAGCAATGCCACGTCATCGGGCCCACTTCCAGCCACTTAAACCAAAATCTGCTTTTTTCACAAAATCCCCCCAGGTGATTTGCAAGCCAACTACTCAGAATGCTGCAAACTTGTCTTATTTTAAATGATTTCAGGGACTCCTGGCTGGTTCAGCCTGAAGAGCGTGCAACTCCTCATCTCAGAGTCATAGGTTCGAGCCCCATGTTGGGTATAGAGATTACTTCAAAAAAAAAATTATTTCAATTGGTGTGAATGATCCTGTTTGCTCAAACAGGAGTACTTAAAGCAGTGGTTCTCTACCCTCATTATGCCTTAGAATCTCAGGGTGAATTTTAAGAAAATTCAACCAACCCCACCTAAACCCAGCCTGCCCCCCACTAAGCCACCTTTCCCCCCACCCAGAGATGCATTCTCTGGGTCTCAGGTGGGTACAATTTGGCATCTTAGTTTTTTACAAAATTGTCCAAGGTAATTTTTATGAGATTGAGACCTAACTGCTTAAAGAGAGCATTAAATTCTGACAAGTTCTGGGTGGTGACCTGGCTCACGGGGAAAAGAAACAGGATCAGTAAAAAAGAAACTATTCTGCAACTTGAGGAAAAGATTCCAGCCAGCCCCATCAGGTTTTTAGGGCTTCCATCATTCTCCCTTTGGCCATGGTGGCCTACGCCAGTCCTTCATACACACTCCTCAGATCTTGACCCAGCTGCTTGGACTCTAGCCTGGAAGCTTCACCTTCACTCCCTCTCTGTCTTCTACATTCCAGCGCCATCTATACCTGCTTCAGGCAATGTCTGCTGCCCTGGCCCTGACTTCCCAGTGCCTTTCTGATGGTTCACCTGTGTCTCCCCACCGAGGCTTCTCCTGAATCCCAATTCTGATCAGAATTAGAAGAGACTTTCTCAGGGCCATGGTTCTGAGGAAAAAAACAATACAAACCCTTCCCCCTAAAACCGAAGATTAGGGGAGTCAGGGAAGGATGCTCATCTGCCTGAAGACTACAGAAACCAGGGGTGCGTGGCTTGCTCAGTCTGTGGAGTATGTGGCTCTTAATCCCAGGGTTGTGAGTTCAAGCCCCACATTGGGTATAAAGATTGCTTAAAAATAAAGTCTTATAAAAAAAAGAAAAAAGATTGTAGAAACCAGCCTTTCTGAGCTAAGACTGCCAGCAGCCATGCCTCAGGCTTCCCCCTTCCCATGCCAACTAATTTTATCAGCAAAATATCTAATAACATAATCTTAAACAAATATTGTAATTGTGCTTTTTAATTTTGAAAATTTATAGCTAAAAGCTCTGGGGTTGACCCAAGTGTTAGAAAACACTGATTTAGGGACGCCTGGGTGGCTCAGTTGGTTAAGCAACTGCCTTTGGCTCAGGGCATGATCCCGGAGACCCGGGATCGAGTCCCACATCAGGCTCCCTGCTCGGCAGGAAGCCTGCTTCTCCCTCTCTCACTCCCCCTGCTTGTGTTCCCTCTCTGGCTGTGTTTCTCTCTGTCAAATAAATAAAATCTTTAAAAAAAAAAAAGTTTAAAGAAAAAGAAAACACTGATTTAGGGGTGCCTGCGTGGTTCAGTCATTAAGCATCTGCTTTCTGCTCAGGTCATGATCCCAGCATCCTGGGATCAAGCCCCACATTGGGCTCTCTGCTCTGCGGGAAGCCTGCTTCCCCCTCTTCCATTCCCTCTGCTCATGTTCCTTCTCTCACTGTCTCTCTCTCTGTCAAATAAATAAAATCATAAAAAAAGAAAAAAACACTGATTTAAAACTTGCTCCTACCAAAACAAGATGTCATATATATACCCAATAGAATATTATTCAGACATGAGAAAGGAGATACCCTCCCATTTATGACAACATGAATAGACCTTAGGTACGTTGTGCTGAGATAACTCAGACAGAGAAAGACAAGTACTGTTTAATATCACTTACATGTGAAATCTAAAAAAAGTTAAACCTATAAAAAACAGTAAAATGGTGGTACCAGGAGATTGGGGTTGTGGATGAGACAGATGAGTTTAAGGATACAAACTTATAACAAGTGTTAAATAAGTCATAGGATCTAATGCACAATAAAATGAATATGGACAATTTTGTACTATAAGGATGTAATATGATAAATATCACTATAACAGTAATCATATTATAAAATATAAATGTATCAAAGTAACATATTGGGTGCCTGGGTGGCTCAGTTGGTTAAGCCACTGCCTTCAGCTCAGGTCATGGTCCCAGAGTCCCAGGATCGAGTCCCGCATCAGGCTCGCTCCCTGCTCCGTGGGGAGTCTACTTCTCCCTCTGACCTTCTCCCCTCTCATGCTCTCTCTCACTCACTCTCTCACTCTCTCTCTCAAATAAAAAGAGAAAAACTTTAAAAAAATGTTACTTTTTAAAAAAAAGTAGCATATTGTACATCTTAAACTACACAATGCTACCCATCAAATTTATTTAATTTTAAAAACTTGCTTCTGGGAGCACCTGGGTGGTTCAGTGGGTTAAGTATCTGCCTTCGGTTTAGGTCATGATCCTTAGGTCTTGGAATCAAGTCCTGCATCAGGGTCCCTGCTCAGTGGGGAGCCTGCTTCTCCCTCTCCCTCTGCCACTGTCCCTACTTGTGCTCTCTCACTCCCTCGCTCAATCTCTTCAAAAAAATTAAATCTTTAAAAAAATAATAAAAATTTAGAAACTTGCTTCTATCAATTAATAATGGTTTAGTAGCACTAATGGTGCAACAATATGTCATTGAAGTGTACAAGCAGAGATCAGACATAATCCAATCTGTATTTTTAAAATACTATTTGCGGGGTGCCTGGGTGGCTCAGTTGGTTAGGCGACGGCCTTCGGCTCAGGTCATGATCCTGGAGACCCGGGATCGAGCCCCACATTGGGCTCCCTGCTCAGCAGGAAGCCTGCTTCTCCCTCTCTCACTCCCCCTGCTTGTGTTCCCCTCTCTAGCTGTGTTTCTCTCTGTCAAATAAATAAATAAAATCTTTAAAAAATAAAATAAAATAAAATACTATTTGCATTTTTTGCCATATAGCAACTGGGGTCAAGAGTGAAAACAGGGGGACACCTGGATGGCTTGGTCAGTTAAGCATCTGCCTTCAGCTCTGGTCATGATCCCAGGGTCCTGGGATCTAGTCCTGTGTCAGGCTCCCTGATCAGTGGGGAGTCTGCTTCTCCTTCTGCCTGCCACTCCTCTTGCTTGTGTGCTCTTCTCACTCTCTCTGTCTGACAAATAAATAAAATCTTAAATTAAAAAAAAAAAAGAGTGAAAGCAGAGAAACCAGTTAAGAAGCTACTGTAGAGGGCACCTGGGTGGCTCAGTGGGTTAAAGCCTCTGCCTTGGGCTCAGGTCATGATCTCAGGGTCCTGGGATCGAGGCCCATGTCTGGCTCTCTGCTTGGCAGGGAGCCTGCTCCCTCCTCTCTGCCTGCCTCTCTGCCTACTTGTGATCTTTCTGTCAAATAAATAAATAAAATCTTTAAAAAAAAAAAAAAAGAAGAAGAAGAAAAAGAAGCTACTGCAGAGGTCCAAGCATAAGAAGGTCACAAGTTGAACTTGGGTGATGAAAGCATATTCAAGAGATATTTTAGAAGTGGAATTAAACAAGACTGGATAGATTTGATTCAGTAGGGAAAGAAGGAGGAATCAAGGGGAAGGACTTTTTACTAAAATGGAACTAAATACTGACATATTGCTTTCCAGAATTGCTATATAGTCCAGACTCCCATCAACAGTACTTGAGGGTTCCCCCCACCCACATCCTTCATCCTCACCAATACTTGCTGTTATCCATCTTTTAGTTTTTGCCAATTGGATGAGTATAAAACAATAACCTGTATAAATTTGCTGTTCTCTGATTACTGATAAGTTTCAGCATCTGTTCATATATATTTTTGTCAGATTTTCCAGTATTCCCTTGTGAAATAATTTATTCGTATCCTTTGTCCATTTCTCTGTTGGGTTTCTCATTCTCCTCATGTTGATTTGCAATAAGTCATTGTATATTCTTTATATTAATTCTTTGTTGTTTTTATACATGGAAAATATCATTTTCTGGTGTATTACCTGTCAGTCAAATGTATCTTTGACCTTTCTACAATTTCTATGGCAAACAATATGAATTTTTTTTTAAGATTTTTTAATTTACTTGACAGAGAGAAACACAGCCAGAGAGAGAACACAAGCAGGGGGAGTGAGAGAGGGAGAAGCAGGCTTCCCGCCCAGCAGGGAGACCGATGTGGAACTCGATCCCGGGTCTCCGGGATCATGACCTGAGCCGAAGGCAGTTGCTTAACCAACTGAACCACCCAGGTGCCCCACAATACGAATTTTTGATAAAATGACATTCTTTTTTTTTTAAAGTAGAATGGAGGAATATGAAGACATCCAGCTTTCATAATTGTAAAACCATTCCTTCATCAAACCAGAAGACACAATGACAAAGAGAGAACCTGAAAATAAATACATTTGAAGTTCTAATTCCCAAATGACTAAATTAGTGACTAAAGAACAGTTTTGGTATAGTCTATTAATAAGCTGAAGCCATTTTTTATTTACCCCACCTTGTTTCACAAAGGAAGAAGGTTACAAGAAAACAAGCAATAAAATTGAAAAATATAAATAACCAAAAAATCAGGAACAAAGAAAACACACAGCAGAATAGAAGGTCAAGACCAGGAGGAAACTGAAAATGCAGATATGTAGGCCAAGGGTTCAATAAAATTACTAATGTTGAGCCAAAAATTTGGCTCTGAGCTTCTTGGCAACCAGAGGGAAAAGGGAAAAGGGAATACAATCAGGCACAATCAATGATATTCTTTGTTGATAAGAAAACATACAAGTTCCTCAAAGGAAGATAAGCTTTTCCTGGCCCTAAGTTCTAAAAGAATTTCTCAGGTGGGCTTCATAACTGGGAACAGTTCCCTTACCAACATTTCTGCAACAAAGCAATGTGTCTCATTTCTTATAACATTCTGCAAAAGCCAATGTCCATCAAACTATATTCTTGAACATGGAAAGTAACCCTGTCTCTCTTCTGCCAGTTAAATGTGAAAAGGAGGAATTGAAGAGGAGAGGAAGAGACCAAAGAAAAGTCTATCCTAGGGCGCCTGAGTGGCTCAGTTGGTTGAGCAACTGCCTTCGGCTCAGGTCATGATCCCGGAGACCCAGGATTGAGTCCCACATCGGGCTCCCTGCTCGGTGGGAGGCCTGCTTCTCCCTCTCTCAGTCCCCCTGCTTGTGTTCCCTCTCTGGCTGTGTTTCTCTCTGTCAAATAAATAAAATATTTTTTTAAAAAAAGAAAGAAAGAAAAGTCTATCATAGTGTGCAGCGTTTGAGACTTCAATTTAGTATAAGAGTCAAACCAAAAACATCTGGAAGAATTAATGACATATTAGTTAAGATAACATTAGTTGCTGACAAAGAAAACCCTGAAAATCTCAGTGGCTTAACACTGAATTTGGGTGATTTGGGAATAGAATAGTCTCTCTCTCTTTCTTTCCCTCTTTCCCTCTTTCTTTCTTTCTTTCTTTTTTCCTTCTTCCTTTCCTTCCTTCCTTCCTTTTTCCCTTTCTCCCTCCCTCTTTCCCTCCTTTCCTTTTTCTTTTCAAGTAGGCTCCAAGCCCATCATTCCCAACTCTGACATCAAGAGTTACATAATCTACTCACTGAGCCAGCCAGGAGCCCCTTGAAATTTGTTTCTTGTTCATATAAAGCCAAAATGAGAACCAGGCTCCTTCCATCTTGAGTCTCCACCATATTCAACATATGGGAAAAGAACAAAGAGGAACAAGCACGGGAGGTTTTTATGGGTCAGGCCTGGAAACAACAGTACATCACGTCTGCTCATATTCCACTGACTATATCTTAGAATACTCTCAGCCACAAATTATCAGTTGTGTCTTTCCAATATTTCTTCACAATTTTCTAGACCAAGGTTTAGTAAATCACAGCCTGCAGGCCAAGTCCACCTCACTACCTCTTTTTGCAAGGTTCCAAGATAAGAATGACTTTTCCATTTGTTTAATGGTTGAAAAAGAAATCAAAAGTGGAATAATAGTTTACAACATTTAAAAATTACATAAAATTCAAGTTTCAGTCTCCATAAATAAAGTTTTATTGGAACACAGCCAATATAGTTTGCACTACACAACAACAGAGTTGAATAGTTGCAACAGAGACCATTTAAGTGACAAAGCTGAAATATTTCTCTACCTGGCCCTTTTGCCAACTTTCTGCTTTAAACTAATAAAAATTGATGGGATTTTAGGCAATGGCCTAAATCACAAATATTCTTGATTGGTGATTGAAGTGAATTCGTAAGCATTAGTAATCAAATGAACTGATGGTAAAATTGGTATCTTTGGGTAACATTGGAGAGTCTGACCAAGATTCTGGCCATTCTTCTATATGCAGAATTGGATCAATAAGAACCTGCAGGCAAAGCCAGGATTTTTCGTAAGAATTATTTCTGGATCCATACCAGTTCAAAAACAAACAACTAATTAGCCATTTTTACATACACATGTAAAAAAACATTACTTATTTGGAAATTTGTTTTCCAAACTTCTCAAATAACAAAGTATTTCTTCAGTGGAATGATGAGATATTACACTAGCATGGTTTGTCTTTTAAAATAATTTAAATAAATTTTAAATAACTGATCATTTTATTAGAGGAAGGATACTATTTTTTGAGGATTGCAAATACCTTAATTCTAATGGTAAAAAGGTAGAAGATAAAGGTAAATGGTTAGGAATCATATTTCATGAAGTTATCTATCAAGAAGTTTATAAGTAGCTTCCTGATGATTCTGTTAACATAGCCTTCTTTGTTTCTTGGTAATTCTAGAGTCAGATCAAAAACAAAAGTAACTCCTTTTTTTTTTTTTAATATTTTATTTATTTGACAGAGAAAAACACAGCCAAAGAGGGAACACAAGCAGGGGGAGCGAGACAGGGAGAAGCAGGCTTCCCGCCAAGCAGGGAGCCCAATGTGGGACTCAATCCCAGGTCTCCGGGATCATGACCTGAGCCGAAGGCAGTCGCTTAACCAACTGAGCCACCCAGGTGCCCCCAAAGTAACTCCTTTTTATCAGAATGCCTTATAGACCTAACATTAACTAATAGCATTTCTTTCTACTGAAGCTCCAAAAAAAAAAAAAAAAAAAAGAGTCACGGAATACGCACTGTTGTACATACACGAGACCATTTTAAGACTTTAAGAACAAAATAAACCAACATATCAAAATAAGCTTTAAAAATAACCTCAACATTCATGTTAATAGGTATCCCCCTTGAACATCACAGTACATAAAGGACAAAGTTCGTCTTTTAGCCACTTGTGACCACAATCATCCTGAGCAAAAAGAAAACTCCCAGTCCTGAGGACCCAGGTTCCCTGAGACCAGGACGCCCAACACTTGGGAATGATCTGAGAGATAACTGTACCAGAATCCAATATCAAACTCTTGCTTTATGTAAGAGGAAACTGAGCACAGACTGGGTAAGAGATTTGTCCAGGGGACGTAGACAGCATTAGAATCCAGCCAACCCATTTCCCAGCCTGTGCTTTTCCTTACACCACAGTCCATCCTGCTAGGAACTGACTCTCTAGAGCTATCAGTTTGCAAGCTTCGAGGAGCCTCCTTCTCAGATAGATAAATTCATGAGGCACCTGGGTGGTTCAGTCTGTTAAGTGCCGGCTGTTGATCTCAGCTCAGGTCTTGATGACAGGATCCTAAATTCAGGCCCCGCTTTGGGCTCCACACTGGACATGGAGCCTACTTAAGAAAAAAATAAAATAGGGGCACCTGGGTGGCTCAGTCAGTGAAGTGTCTGCCTTCGGCTTAAGTTATGATCTAGGGTCCTGGGATCGAGCCCTATGTCGAGATCCCTACTCAGTGGGGAGCCTGTTTCTCCCTCTCCCTCTGCTGCTCCCCCTGCTTGTGCTCGCTCTCTTTCTGTCAAATAAATAAATAAAATCTTAAAAAAAGAAAAAAGAAAGAAAGAGAGATAGAAAGAAAGAAAAATAAAAAAAGAAAAGAACATAGGTAAATTCAAATTCGAGCTCCATACCACTTACTGCAGGAACGTCTCCCAGTGCAATCTACAAAACAGTGGCCTGTCAGCTCTGTGGGCCCCGATGTTCCCACAATGCCTTTTTGCAAGACCTAAGTTTACCTGACTCTTTGGCCTAAGACTCCGATGTCCTTCACCTTTCCCTTCAGGCTGCATTGGTTAGCGTGGTTCTTTTCTTCCCTTCTGGCTTCCTGCCTCTTTCCTCCCCACGATTGGCTTTGCAAATCCTTCTTCTGTGGTAGGCTGGGCTTTTTCACACCGACAAGCATCCGGGGCCCAGCTGCTGGAGACCCACCACTTTTACCTGAATATTCCAAATTTCTGTGTGAAAATCCACATGTTTATAGATTTATTTCTGTTAACACAATGAGTATACTAAAACCATGATGACATTTTGCCAACTTATAAATCTTTTTCATTCTTTTTTTTTTTTTTTTAATTCTAAGACATTACAACCTGGGCCACTTCCTCCTAGTAGGTTCTTTGAGAAGAAAAAAAAATCTCTAATCAACCAAATTTAATGTTATTCGGTGTTACTTGACAAAACTAAATAGTAACCTCCTATTTCCCTCTGTTTTTTTTTTTAGATATGTTGTTTATTTATTTGAGAAAGAGACACACAGAGAGGAAACACAAGCAGGGGGAGGGAGAAGGAGAAACAGGATTCCTGCACAGCAGGGAGCCTGACATGGGGCTTGATCCCAGGATGCTGGGATCATGACCTGAGCTGAAAGCAGATGCTTAATGGCTGAGCCACCCAGGTGCCCCATCCCTCTGTTTTTGAATAAGACCAGATCTCAGTTTACAGCACTGATTTATTTAAAAATAAAAATAGCAATCTCTCTTTATTCTCTAGCTCCCAATTGTAAAATCTCACCATCACCAATTAACACTGATTCATTTTAAGCAAAAATAGTTGCAATTTTTTATTTTCTCACCTAATCCCAGAATGTATAATGTTACTTTAGTGCTTCTTCTACCCCAAATCAAATAGCTAAAGTTCTTTAAAAATCTAGCATGAGGGGTGCCTGGGTGGCTCAGCCAGTTAAGCATCTGTGTTCAGCTCAGGTCATGATGGCAGGATCCTGGGATCAAGTCCCACATCAGGCTCCCTGTTCAGGGGGGAGTCTGCTTCTCTCTCTCCCAGTCCCCCTGCTTGTGTTTCCTCTCTCGCTGTCTCTCTCTCTCTCTCTCTCTCTCTCTCTCTCTCTCTCTCTCTCTCTCTGTCAAATAAATAAATAAAATCTTTTTTAAAAATCTAGAATGACAGATGCCATCAAAATGGGTAAACAGGGTGCCTGGGTGGCTCAGTGGGTTAATGCCTCTGCCTTTGGCTCAGGTCATGATCTCAGGGTCCTGGGATCTAGGCCCACATCTGGCTCTCTACTTGGAAGGGAGCCTGCTTCCTCCTTTCTCTCTGCCTGCCTCTCTGCCTACTTGTGATCTCTCTGTCAAATAAATAAATAAAATCTTTTTTAAAAAATGGGTAAACACTGCAATCTTGATTTTCAAAGTTCTTTTCTAGTAATGATTGTACTTTTCTTTCTAGGGTTTGAACTA
>PITA01020262.1:0-35338 GCA_004023965.1 Spilogale gracilis
ACTCAGGATAGATGGAATAATGAAGACTGATTCAAGGGTCAAAGGGACCCAGTAGTTCTTGAAATGACCAGTGCATGAACTGCACTGATAAGAAACTGGACAACTTTTATGTACTGCAATAAAAGTGAAGAGTAAGAAGGTCAGAATATTGTAGGGAGTGACAGCAGGGTTTCTTTTTGTTTTGTTCTTTTTTTTTTTTTTTTTTTTTTGGAATCACAGTGATACCAAGTTGATTTTATGACATGACACAATGGGCATAGCTGCCATCAGAAAGTTATTCCTACCACAGATTTCAATAGAAAGGTGATCTTTCCACAACAGCTTAATCAGCAGATGCCTGAATTATACGTAATTCTAATTATAGTATTGTGACAGAAGGTCATAGTCAGATCTCTTCTGGAACATTTTTGTTAATGGGATTCAAGATAACAATTTGTAAATCCAGTATTAAAAATATCCACAGGTTGCTTCCAAATAGAACATAAGATGTCAGTAAATAATCAAAGCTAAGGTATTTGAATTCAATTTAAATATTTTATGTGATGCTTCGATAAAAGGGGATGATAATACATAGTAGATATTCAAAACTGTCAACTAGCCTTGTTTCTTGTATGTACATTTATAGTGATGGAATTCTAGGATTTTTCCTCATAGATGTTTATAGTCCATTTTAGTAATTAATAATTGATTAGTAGGTATAAAGGACATAGTATGAAGTAATGACAATTCTTGATTAGCTGTAGCCCATGACATTCTTTGACATAAAGATTTTGCTTCCTGCCATACATCATTGTTCAGTTCTGTAGGTGCAATACGGTGTGTGAAATGACATTCTAAATTTCTAGAAAGGTATTCTGCGAACAAACGCTTGAATCTTCAAGAATAATAATGGACTTAATACTTCTTTTTTCTTTTTAAAGGATTTTATTTACTCATTTGTCAGAGAGAGAGCAGGACTGGGGAAGCCCCAGGCAGAGTGAGAGGGAGAGCAGGCTCCCTGCTGAGCAGGGATCCTGATGTGGGACTCAGTCCCGGCACCCTGGGATCATGACCTGAGCTGAAGGCAGATGTTTAACCCACTCAGCCACCCAGGCATCCCTGGAATTAATACTTTTTTTTTTTTTTAAGATTTTATTTATTTGACAGAGAGAAACACAGCCAGAGAGGGAACACAAGCAGGGGGAGCAAGAGAGGGAGAAGCAGTCTTCCCGCCGAGCAGGGAGCCCGATGTGGGACTCGATCCCGTGTCTCCGGGATCATGACCTGAGCCCAAGGCAGTCGCTTAACCAACTGAGCCACCCAGGCGCCCCTGGAATTAATACTTCTAAGATATCCTTCATGGGATTAATACTCCTAAGATTTTCTGCGTGAAAGAAGGGACATATAAAACTAGTCTTGGACTTTAGAAATATAATTTAAAACACTATTCATAACTTTTAACTATCTGCTATATACAGATCATAAACAAATATATTTTACCACTGGGAATATACCTGTGCAGCTCATATAAATTAGGAATCATGTGAAAGCAGGATCATATTTGGACGTTTTTATAATATGCTAGATTACCTTGTTTCTAAATATTTTTGGCATAGATGATATTTTATTTAAAAGTTTAATTTACCTGATTATAAATGAAGTACATATTCATACCATACCCTGAAAACATATTAAATTTTTATAATAGCTCTGAAATTCAGGCCAGACCTGGGACAAATAGTATTACAGTTTAATTTACCTATAGATTCTCACTGAATGGGCTGGAAAAACCATATATAATATCCCTAATGAAGCTACAAGTTTCCTAGAGCTTTTGTATTACAACTTTCTTTTTTAAAATGTGAATCATAATGGTTTCTCCACACTTACATTAATTTTTAATCACAGTCTCTCACACTGCTGATTGAATTCCTCACCACCGTTAATGGTCTTTCTTGTAATATTCATTCATTTAAAATATGTATGCTGATGCCATATCTTATTTTTCAAAGGAAATCTGTTTAAAGCCAAAAGCAACATAATAGCCACACGGATGTTAGGCCACAGCAGGTTACCATGCGTTTGATTAGCCTTGCCAACAGAAAATCCTTAAAATCACAGTTGATAAAATGGCTCTATTAGGACTTAAGAAGAAAAGCACAATTACTCATGCCACATTTGTATGTTCTTTAAAACTGAATTCCATTTGTATATATAATGTTATTTCAAATAATTGAACTGGAACAAGACTAGAAGGTAGTTTATTTTCATACAGGGTCACTTGTATTGATTATTTAAAATATAAAATTAAGATTTCTGATATTTTAATAAGGCATGCCTCCATAGCATAGAGTTAAGAAAAAATGAGATAGTCAGATTTCCACTTACTTGTCTTCTAAAACTAATGTAACAATATCAAAATTTATAAGATATCCCATTATGAGATTTAGGTTGCTAAACTAGCTACTAAGTCAGAAAGCTCTAGAGGAGTAACAGTTTTAATGAACTGGCTACATGTTCATTAACTTTGATTCAAAAGGTAAAATACAACTCTTCACTGGAATCAGTTGCTCATTCTTCAGAACTTTTATGCTTCTAAGTGCTATTATAAAATTATTATTAAAATATACCTTTTAGCTGACATTTTGCTCCACTGAATCCGGGACAGCACTTCCATTCCAGTGAGGTAACGATTTTATGTTGCATCCTGTAGACAGGATTTGATATCTTCTGAGATCTGGAGAGGAGAGCAATTATTTGTCTAATATTAAATAATCAGTTGAGATAATTAAAGTTTTGGAGATAATTGGAGATAATACTTAAACTATAAGAAACATTCAGTAAACATTATCTGTTATTATCATTAAAATCTTCATCATCAATATTATTATTATCATTTTATATATATATATTGTTTTTGAGAGAGAGAGAGAGAGACAGCACATGAGAGAGCAGGGTGGGGCAGGGTGGAGCAGGGGGAGAGGGAGAGAGAAAATCTTAAGCAGGCTCCATGCTCAACACTGATGTGGGGCTGATGTGGGGCTCAATCTCATAATCCTAAAATCATGATGTAAATTGAAATCATGAGTCAGATGTTTACCCAACTGAGCCACCCCAGTGCCCCTCATTAATATTATTATTAAACTTACATTTCTTTAAACAGATTACAAAAAACATTAAGAGCTATGCTATTTGGTATTTTAAGTTTATACCTGTCATTACATTTTCTAAACATAGTACAGCTTTTCCATTGATAATACTTTTTATAAACCAATATTAAAACTTCTTTTAATTCTATTTTTAAAATAGCTTATGAGGACAACTTCTTTTATTTCCATTCTTAGTATTCCTTATATCATTAGAGTTAAAAGGATCTGTTCTCCCAGATCAACATCAAACAACTTAAACTATTTATCAGTGATCTAATTGAAATTATGATAACCATTATGATTTTAAACCTGTACTTTTTCCTTTCTCAAATTTTGAAATTTTAATTTTTAATATTATTTTTCTCATTTGGTATTTATCTCTGATAGAGAGAGATGGGGAAGAGAGGGAGAGAGAAAAAGGGAGAGAGAGGAAGGGATCATGGAAGGAAATCATGGAAGGGAAATGAAGAAACTATAACCTTTTAACATAGCAATCAATACAAATGGTGGATGGTACTAAATGTAGGCCCTATATATGTAAATGTAAATCATAAATACAATTTGGCCATATCACTCTTATTCCTATGACTTCAATATTATCTACTATTTATCAAGTGGGCCTATCAAATGGGTATATATTACTTTGCTTAATTTTTTTATTAGTTCTATGTGGAGAATATTACTATTATCCTAATATGCTGATGAGGAACCTGAGGAACAGAGAGGTGAAATAACGTGCTCAAAGTCTCGAATCTAAAAGTGATCAGGGTGGAATTTTAATCCACACAGCTGGGTTCACCTCCTTTTTATTATCTAGAGGTTGTTCCCTACAACTATGTGGGGACAATAATCAATTTCCTGGATAAACCCTGATCATGTGGAGGGAATGTATTGGAACTGACAGGTCTTTAGGAGACTTGTGTGAAGTTATTCCTCAATTCTAAAATGAGCTACAAGTTTTTTCTATCTCTCAAAGTGGGCTAGTCATTTGCCCGGGTTTATTTCAGTAAATTATATTCAGTTAATAACTCTGTCCAGGGAAATAGCTCCAGTCCAATAGCTAAAGCTAAATAGAAAGCAAGGCTGTTTGGAAAAGGCCCCTCTAGAGTTTACTAGGATGAACTCATGAAGTTGCATTATTATTTGAATGAACGTCCCTGCTTCAGCAAACTGGATCTCTGCTATATGTGGCTCTGACATAATAAAAGAGATAGTGACAAACGCTGCCTATGTACTGAAATAATGAATGAATGGAGAGACCCACTCAGAGGTAGAAAAAGATAAGAGATGAGAATAAAGATACATATTTCTGGTTTGTTCAAAGAGAGAGAGAAAGAGAAAGAACTCACCTTGAACTCAGAAGGGCAGTATAATGGGGTTACTGTGGTAATATTTTCATTACTGAAGAATTAACAATGCATTCTTTGTATCTCATGTCGACAAGGAAATTGCCACAAAGGGAGTAAATGCTGAAAGCAGCACTGGAGCTCAGGTCTCCCAAATCCCTAAGATGTGCTTAGCTCTCTGGACCATGAACCTTAGCCAGTCCTCCAGGGAGTAAGAAACACCTTGATTTTACATATCCTTCCTGTGCACTGTTCCAGACTGCCAATGTGTCAGATTCACTGCCTCACTTATTTGTATGATAATTTGCATAACATGAGCCATCATGGTCTGAATAATAATTTTAGTTTTTATTTCAGGGTCTTCTGAAATACCCTTAGATAAGCTACTGTGACTGTATGAATTCAGAGGATTTATCAATTACTCAGTCCCACGTTAGAATAATTTTTAAATGTCCTAAATAGGTTTCTTAAAAAATAAAAATTAAATAATATGAATAAATTATAATTAAATAACATGAATCATTAAAGTAGGCATATAAAGAAAGGCTCCACTTAGCTGTTTTATCACGCACAATTGCAATTAAGGTGGCTTGCCAAGTTATGGACTTCTTTCTGGCCTAGTATGATGCAGAAATTATTGATAAAATTTTAAAACTGCATATGAATATCATAAGAATGAAAGGACAGGATTATTGATCAGGTCATAGAATAAAGGTAATAGTAATAGTAAAAATGGAAATAAGCATGAAAGTTAACATTTACTGAAGAGTCAACAAAGTATCTGTCCCTAGGCTAAGCATATTACTGCATTATCTCACATATTTTAAAAATTGCCATATGAGGCATGTACTATGCCTTTTAACTTAACCCAAATCATGCATCTAATTCACTGTGATGACCCTACTCTGACCGTTTATGCATATGAACCTGGGATGATCAACTTTCTCTATATGTTCCAAGACATACACAAATATAGTATAACAGTGGCTATTTTCAAAAAAATGTCACATACCTCTGAGGACAGGATCCACTGGCCCAGCCACAGGTCCCTCTCCCACTTGGAATATAAGTGACTTGGTTATCTAGTATCACTGTGGGAGATAATCTGGTATGTACATAAGCACACCAATTCCTAGGGAAGAGATAATTTTTGTTAAAAAAAAATCACTGTCCAAAAGAATTCTTTCCATTAAAATTATTTTCATAGACCTCTATCTATTGCTGATGGTGAAGTAGATACTCTGAAAAATTTGTCTTTATCAAAAAATATCTGGAGATGAGAGAAAACATACTTGTTACTACATTGCTGTATATATGAAAAGTAAAGAAACACTACAAGATCAAAGTAAGTTAAGAATAAAAGTTAAAACCAGAACTTGTATTGTTCAGCTGAAAGTTGTTTTTTTTTTTTTTAAGATTTTATTTATTTATTTGACAGAGAGAAACACAGCTAGAGAGGGAACACATCCATGGGGAGTGAGAGGGAGAAGCAGGCTTCCCTTGGAGCAGGGAGCCAGATGTGGGGCTTGATTCTGAGACTCTGGATCATAACTCCGAGCCGAAGGCAGATGCTTAACAATTGAGCCACAGCTGCCCCTGTTCAGCTGAAACTTAAGTAAAAATCCAGGATTGCCCTTACAGCAAATGTTAGTATTACTACTTAGATTGCAGACTCAGACGTAGGTCCATTACTTCTACTGAACAATGTGCAGTAAGACAAAAGCAAATAAGTAAATGTAAGAATCAAAAGAGAGGAAAAAATAACTATTATTAGCAGCAGATGATATGACTGTGAATAAAAAATATGAAATAGTCCTGATGCAAATGATTAAAAGAGTTCAGCAATATAGTTAAGATTAATATAATTTTTTTATAATTAATAAAAATGTATGGCTGCAACATTAAGATCAGTTATGGTTCAATGTACTAACAATAAATTTTAAAAAAGGCAATACTTACAATAGCAAAAATAACATTATTTTTCTGAAATCCAACAAAGCTAGTTTAAGATATAACATATAATTGTTAAGCTTTTTTGAAAGGCCCAAGAGAAATCCAATAAATCCTGTTAATGGATGGGAACAACTAATGTAAATATGTTAATTCTGCTCAAATTAATCTATATATTTAGAACCTTTTTAAGTCAAACCTCAATTTGATACAAGTTGAATAAGCTTATCCTATTTTTTATGTAACAAACTAAAAACACAAATCTCAGAAATTTCTGGCCCTGACCATTACAGAGTATCAGATTTACTTTCCCTTGGTAAAATCTATAAAGCTGGACAAGATATATAAAAGAATAATTTTCAGTTGTGGAACAACAGACAATGCAGTAAAATGATTTTTTAGAGAAGGGAACAACATGATGTGAACTCCATATTAAATCTGATTTTCTGCCTGCAAACAGTTTTCAAACTACTTTGCAAAGAAATGGGCCCCAGAGAGCGAGAGGACTGGGTAGAGGAAATAGATATGAGTTTGGAGCTGCTGAAGTGGTAAGAATATGTAGACAAAGTTCACAGAGTGAGAGGGGTGGCAGAGAAGTCATCTTAAAAGTCAACATGGGGGCACCTGGGTGGCTCAGTTGGTTAAGCCTTCGGCTCAGCTCATGATCCCGGTCACCTGGGATCGAGTCCCACATCGGGCTCTGTGCTCAGCGGGAGGCCTGCTTCTCCCTCTCTCACTCCCCTTGCTTGTGTTCCCTCTCTGGCTGTGTCAAATAAATAAAATCTTAAAAAAAAAAAAGTCAACATGGGATTTCTTAGAAATCTTGGATTGAATACCATGCAGAGCTTGCAGATAGTGGTCTTTGAAAGACCACCAGAGAAATATTGTGAAGCTGTGTGAACTGACCAGATTCCAGATTTTACCCCATCATGGAGAATTCTGACCAGCCAAAAGGGAGAGTTCTCACTAAATATCTGAGCATTTGCCTGAACCTAAAAATGTCTGCATCCAGTAAGTAAGGCTAATCTACACACACTCCAACAAAACCTTAACAAAAGTCTCATCCTTGATATAACTAACTCTATGCCAGAACAGAAGTCAATGCTCTTTAAGGGAAGACAAAATCTGTTAATAATAGCAACCCAGCTAAAAAACAAGCAACAATAAAAACTAGATATGTGACGAAGGTGGAATATAGGACCAATACATGAATAAACATCCAATAAAGAGAGACAAAACAAAACAGAGATGACAAAGATGTTGAATTGGCAACCAATGACTAAAATAGTTACTGTAAATTTGTTCAAGATTATTAAGGAAAAAATGAGCATAACAAACTCATGGCAAATAAAAAAAAAAAAAAAAAACAATTAAATAGAACAAAAACACACAAGATATGAATAAAGTTGCCTGGATTGGGCTTAACAGAAGTGTGGACCCTAGACATTAAGATCAATAAACTTGGAGGTAAGGCAAAAGAAACTATCCAAACTGAAGTACAGAGGAAAAAATACTAAAACAAATGAACAGAAACTAAAGTGGTCTAAAATATATTAGTTAGAGTTCTAGAAGAGTAGGAGAAAAAGATCAAGGAAGAGCAGATAGTTGAAGAAATAAGGGCTGAATGTTTCCAAATTTGGTAGAATATCAGTCTTCAGATCTAAGGAGCTCAATGAATCCAGGAAGATAAACACAAAGAAAAACTTCACTTAAGCACATTATAGATAAATTCCAGATAAAAAACATAAAAAGAGAAAAAAGGCAGGCAGACACTGATTCAGAAGAGAAGGGAACTACCTCAACTTAATAAAGGGCATCTGTGAAAAACCTACAACTAACATCTTATTAAATGGTGAAAAAATGAAATATTCCCCTTGAGATCAGGAATTACACAAGAATGTCTGCTCTTGTAACTTTTATTTAATGCATAGAAACATATTTCTCCTATGTAGAAAATTACTAAAAACCCACAAAAATGCTACTGGAACTTATAAGCAAGTATAGTAAGTTTACAATATACAAAAAGCTATTGCTTCTACACACTAGCAATGAACTACTCACAGAAGAAATTAAGAAAGCAATTCCATTTACAGTAGCATCAAAAATAAGCACATGCTCAGGAATATACTTAACAAAGGAAGTATAAAAATTACAAAATACCATTGAAAGAAAGACAGCCTAAATAAATGGAAAGCATTCATCGACTGGAAGACTTAACATTGTTAGAATGGTTATACTCCCTAATTGACCTACAGCTTCAACACAATCCCAGTCAAAATCCCACCTGCCATTTTTACAGAAATTTAGGGCTGTTTTTAAAGTTCATGTGGAAATGCAACAAGTCAGAATAGCCAAAACAGTATTGAAAAATAAGTGGAGGGCTCAGTACTTACATTATCTAATATCAAAGTTTATTACAAACGATGGTAACTCAAACTATATTTGACCAGTGTAAGAATTGTACTATAGATCAATGGAAGAGAATTTAGAGTTTAGAAATAAACCTGTACATTTATGGTCACCTAATTTTTGACAAGGGTGCCAATTAATTCAATAGAGAAAGAATATTCTTTTCAATAAATGATGATGAGATAAATGCATAGCCACAGACAAACAGATATAGTTGGACCCCTATCCCATACCAGATATAAAAATCAACTAAAAAATGGATCAAAGACTTAAAAGTAAGACATAAAACTATAAAACTATTAGAAGAAAGCAAAGGCATATATCAACATGATCTAAGATTATCTTGCCAATGTAATATGGCAAGAAAGAGAAGTGAAGTCATCCAGACTGAATATTAATAAGTAAAAGTACGTTGACTTGCAGAAAACTTGGGTTTTATGTGGAAGATCATGATGAATCTACCAAAAATCTATCGGAGGTACTTAGTGAACTTAGCAAGATCAAAGTCAAATATACAGAAAAATCAATTGTTTTTTTTTTAATGTAAATATGTCAATTCTAAAACTAAAATACTTCACTGTATAAAGTTTAAGAATTTTTATTCATGTAAAGACACCAGAGGTGATTGAAAAGAGAGGCTATGGGGCTCCTGGGTGGCACAGTCAGATGAATGTCTGACTTTTGGTTTCAGTTCAGACCAGGTTCTCAGGGTCCTGAGATCGAGGTTTGCAGCTGGTTCTACACTCAGTTTGGGGTCTGCTTAAGATTCTCTTCCTCTCACTCTACCCCTGCCCCTCTGCTCTCTCTCACTCTGTCTAAAAAAAAAAAAAGAAGAGAGAGAGAGAGAAGTTCTGAATCAGAAGATTAGCATTCATAATATATAGCAAATTTCCACCAATAAGTAAAATAAGGACAGGAAAAAATAGAACAATAGAAAAAGGGACAAACAACTTGAACATTTTATACAAAGAAATACCAATAGCCATTAAGGATATAAAAAGAAGGTCAATTTTGTTGGTATCAAGAAAATGCAAATTAAAATTGAGAATTCAACAATCTTAGAGAGGATTGAGAATTCAACAATCTTACTTACAGAGGATACAGACAATAAGAAGAATCTCTTAAATAATGTTGATAAAAGTATATATTGAAAAGCAATTTGTTAATATTATGTGAAAATGAACATGCAAATATCCTCTGACCCAGTGGTTAAACTCCTTGATATATATTGTAGAGAAACAATTGCACAGGTATACCAGGAATTGCATATCTGAATATTTATAGTAGCAGGCATTATTTATAATTATCAAAAACTGAGAATAACTCAAATGTCCATTTAACACAGAATGGAGAAATACATGGTGAAATAGTTACACAATGGACATTAGTTACCTTTAAGAAAGTGAACTATAATATTATTCAAAAGCCCAAATTTAACTTAGATAACAAATATGTGTAATACAAGTAAGTTACAGAAGCAATATGCTATGATGCATTTTTCTTATATAAAGCTAGAAAATAAAAGTGAACAATATGTTGTTTAGGGATCCTGTATATATGGTAAAGTTATATTTAACAATGCATCGATTTTGTATGGATTAAATATAGCATAATTTAAAATATTATGATTAAGAATAATATAAATAAATGCAGTCTTACTGACTTAGCTGACTTGCTGTTTTTTTTTTTTTTTTAAAGATTTTATTTGTTTATTTGACACAGAGAGATCACAAGGAGGCAGAGAGGCAGGCAGAGAGAGAGGAGGAAGCAGGCTCCCTGCTGAGCAGAGAGCCCAATGCTGGCCTCCATCCCAGGACCCTGAGATCATGACCTGAGCCAAAGGCAGAGGCTTTAACCCACTGAGCCACCCAGGTGCCCTGACTTGCTGTTCTGATACTCCTGTCTTATCAATGAGACCATATTGTACCCATAATTTTCTCAAACCAGTTTCTAAAAAACTTTCTTTATATCCATCCATGTATGCTTATTCTTTTCAACACATAAAATAGTATAGAAATACCTGGGAATCTTTCACAGCATCAAAGTCATTTGCCACAAAAATGTCATGATCAGACAAAAATGGCCTAAGTACATATTTTTAGATGACATCTAAACATTAGAAGCCACCCAAAATGATAAAGATATTAAAGATATTCCCTACCTCAAGGAACTTTAAATTGTAAATATACATTAATGCTAAAAATGGAGTTGTAGGAGATGGGAGAGAATTAAATGTTAAATATTAAATTAAGGCAATCACAAAATATTAATTATTTGAAAATGCATAAAAATAAGTTATTAAACAAATTATATGAAGAAGCAAGTTATCTAACACAGATGGGTGAGACCTAGTTGCTATAGGTAGAAGTCTGGAAAGTGTTTTTATTGTGCTTATAATATGTTACATAAATTATTTCTCTTTTCTTATTTTTCTTTTCAAAGGAAAAGAAGGCTCAGCTTTACTCCTGGTTGTAATACCAGTTATTTTATCATAAAGACCCTACACCATACTATGAAAAATTCTTAATAACTATAGGTTAATAGAATGATAAGATTATATCATGATACTTTTTCTCCTTTTTTCCCCTTATTGTAACAATGCATCTTGTTACATCTAATTTGTATTCTCCCTTCTCATTTATGAGTTTTTTTGGGGGGAGGGGGCAAGGATGATTTACAAAATATGATATTAAAAGAAATGTTATGGGACACCTGGGTGGCTCAGTTGTTAAGCATCTGCCTTTGGCTCGGGTCATGATCCTGAGGTCCTGGGATCAAGTTCCGCATCGGGTTCCCTGCTCAGTGGGAGGCCTGCTTCTCCCACTCTCACTCCCCCTGCTTGTGTTCCCTCTCTAGCTGTGTTTCTTTCTGTCAAATAAGTAAATAAAATCTTAAAAAAAAAGAAAAATGTTATATGACTGTATAATCTAATCACTACAAGTTCAAATCGGTATGAGATATGAGTCTAAAGTAGAATGTTTGAAATCTATTTTGCCTCAAAATACAAATAATAATTAAAACAATGCAAAAATCAATCTGGGGTGCCTGGGTGGCTCAGTCAGTTAAGTATCTGCCTTTTGCTTGGGTCATGACCGCAGCATCCTGGGATAGAGCCCTGCATTAGGGCCCCTGCTCAGTGGGGAGTCTGTTTCTCCCTCTGCCTTCCTTTGGCTTGTGTTCTCTCTCTCTGTCAAATAAATATATAAAATCTTTTAGAAAGTCAATCTAGGGGCGTCTGGGTGGCTCAGTTGGTTAAGCGACTGCCTTCGGCTCAGGTCATGATCCCGGAGACCTGGGATTGAGTCCCACATCGGGCTCCCTGCTCGGCGGGAAGCCTGCTTCTCCCTCTCTCACTCCCCCTGCTTGTGTTCCCTCCTGGCTGTGTTTCTCTCTGTCAAATAAATAAAATCTTTAAAAAAAAAAGTCAATCTAAATGTTAAAGACCAAAAGGGGATACAATTATTCCCCAGAGTAGAACTTCTAAAGTTAGTAAGCATCTGCTTTGGAATATTTAAACTTCTTGGGACCAAATGTTTTTCTACAAATAAAGATGACTCTGCCATTCATCCACCTACAGCAGATACATTGAGCACCACATACCTTATTGTGCAAGGATCTTTTGAATGAAAAGTTTGAAAGGTTAGTTCCGTATACAAATAAAAAGACCCTTTGGTACATTTTGTAAAAGCATGGTGAGACTTGCAAAAATACTGTGAAACAAAGAACTGGGAAAAGCAAGAAATAGAAATGCAAAAGATTTCAAATTGAGAGAACCACCAAAAAGGGATACTTTAAAATACGGATTAGATTTCTTATGCAAATCCACTGATTATCCTAATTATAGAGAATTTCCAGCTTCAACAGAAGCGATTAAATAGTCTGTCACCTGGAATTGGCTGCATGAGTGTTGCGGGAGTTGTATGAGGCAGGACAGAGAAAAGGACCACATCCCCACACACTCTGGGCTTTGGAAAAAGAGATGATAGCTAGATGGATAAGATGCATCGATCAATAAATAGATGATAGATATAGATATCGTTTGTGAAACAAAATCACAGTGTCACCTGCAGATATCTTTTTAATTCCTAAGTACTAAAACAATCTCAGGACTGAAAGAGTTGAGTAGGCAAAAAGCAGACCAGCAGATTGCTCACGGCCCAGCCATCTTTGATCCGCTGTAAATTGGAGGAACTATCCAGAGCCAAAGAGCCCCTGGTGTGACTTGTAATTAGGTTTACGCTACTGATGAAATAAGCTCATTAAGGCATGTTAAAAATGTAAATGAAATTTTAGAACCAAATTATTGGAAAATATAAGTTTAAAAATAGAAAAGTAAGCATGGTAAAATGATGACAGGCAGTAAAAAGGCAAATGTAATGATCTCAGACAAGTATTTTGCTGAAATCTAAAAATCCTTTGTACCTTTCCAGACTAATTATGGTGAATGGAGAGCAGTTACTTTGAAGTGTTTAGCTTTCCGTGGGGTCGTAACCCTCCAAACAGCAGATTGCATTTGGGATTCTCTTTAAGGGTAATAACACTATTTCTTTTGTGTTGCAGCATGTACCGAAAAAACTTGTTTTGATTTTTTGGACTTTCCAAGTTAATAGGCAAAAGGTTTGTTCTAGGGAAAACCAGGCAGCTTTGGTTCTTTATGAACATCAGCCTAGCTTGCAGACCATGTAAAACAGAAGGTAGAGAAAGGATTCTAGTGGGACTTACACAACTGGAAGTCTTGTAAATAATGAACCAAGAGAAGCATTGCAAATAAATAATCTACCGTACTTTTGACTGAAATGTTTTAGAAACCCAGTCTTCCAGGGATCTAGTAAGAAGACTAAATTTTTTAAAAAATGGTCCATTAATTAGTGATTTGCTATTTGAAGCATACCCCCGACCAAACCATGACCCAATCATATCCTCTCTTTCTTCCTCTGCCTGCCATTCCCCTGGCTTGTACTCTCTGCCACTCTCTCTCTCTCACTCTTTGTCAAATAAGTAAATAAAATCTTTTAAAAATATATGATATATATATATATATATATATATATACTTATCTATCATCTATCTATCTACAATGGAATATTATTCTGCTTTAAAAAGGAAAGGAATTCTGCCACCTGCTACAGTATGAATGGATGAAAAGAGGAAAAGAAGGGGAAACGGAGGGTTTCTCTCTGTTTCACAACCATCATAAACACATTTTTTTCCATCTCTGTAAGTCAGACTTAGAAGGTCATTTCTGATGATGAAGGGCTGTCTCCTGAACAAGATTTTCATTCCCTTCTTTTACTCCACACATGTAGGCAAATGAAGAAGAGATTGCAATTCTGTGTGTGGAGTTTTCGTTTCTATGTTTTCCCCTGAATGAAGCAGAAAGGGAGTAGTAGAGACTGGGATACTTACACAAGTGAAACAAAATAATAAGGAAAAGTTTCCCTGACTAGAAAGGCAGGTAACATAGTTGTTGACTTATGCTAGAGCCAGACTGTCTACTTTGAGATTTTGGCTCTACAACTATGAGCCATTAGCTTGTTCTCACAGGGTTGTTGTAATACCAAATGAATTAATATAATATATATAAAATGCTGCTGCTGATTACATGATTCAGAGAGTTAGTAGGATTTTTTATGAAGATAATATGTATTTGTATATCTACTGATATATTTATGTATCTCCCAATTTTTGCCACATGTGCAAATAGGGACAGGACTCCTTTTTCACTTCTCTAATGACCTGATAAATTTATCTTAACCATAGTTGCTGATGTAGATATACATATATATGTGTGTATATGCATATATTCTCTCCCTTCCTCTCTGCCTTCCTCTCTGCTCCTCCCCCACTGCTCTTGCTCTCCCTCTCAAATAAATAAAATCTTTAAAATAATAATAATAATAATAATAATAATTTCCAGAAAACCATTCAGAACTTTTTCATCATCCTTTATGTTCAGATCACGCAATGAAGCTTAACTCTTAGACTATATATTGAAAATGTTTCTATAGTCTTTTTAAAAAAAGAATTTATTTACTTGCTTATTTATTTATTTATTTATTTTAGAAAGGGAGAAAGAAACGCACAAGCAAGGGGAGGATTGAGGGACAGACTCTACAAACAGACTCTCTACTGAGCATGGAGCCCCACATGGGGTTTGATCTCACCTTGCTGAGATCCTGAACGGAACCCAAACCAAGAGTTGCATGCTTGACAACCATGCCATCCAGATGCCCTGGAATGTTTCTATAGTCTTAAAAAATTATGAACATAAATACTTCCCAAATGTTATGAAATCTTTATTTTATACAAGTCTTTATTTTTTAATTGAACTATAACAAGAACACCTTTATCAAATTTTTAATTTGAGAGACTGGAATTTATACAAATTTACCAGTCTTAAATGAGAAATTACTTCAAAGGAACTATACATATACACAATATGAAAGAAGAAATAATAGAAATTGGAAGTAAGTACTTAGATTTAGTAAAGATTCTTGATATGTAAATCACACAAGAATAAAACATTAGACTTTTTATATTTAGTTTGGCTAATAGTCCAAAGGTAAGTTCATCTAGATACTAATCTCCTTAAGAAAACAACTTCTTTTCAAACAAAATTTGTTTATAATTTATTAGTATTTTGGCTTAAGTACCTTTATACAGTCCATGTTTTTCAAAATTCTACATAATATTTAGAAGAAGTATCAGTTTTATAAAAGAATCATGTAAAAATATATTTAGAACTGGGGCGCCTACGTGGCTCAGTCGGCTAATCATTTGCCTTAGGCTCGGTTCATGGTCCCAGGTTCTGGGGTGGAGCCTCATGTCAGGCACCCTGCTCATCCAGGAGTCTGTTTCTCCCTCTGCCTACAACTCCCCCTGTTTGTACACTTTCTCTGGCAAATAAATTTAAAAAGCAAATAAATAAAATATTTTTGAAACAAATTTTGAAAGGCAATCAATCGCACAATGCTCAGATCATGGGGAATTTCTGATACTCTGATACTTCAATTTTCTGGTTAATTTAGTTTTTCTTTTTTTTTTTTTTAAGGATTTTATTTATTTATCTGACAGAGAGAGATCACAAGTAGGCAGAGAGGCAGGCAGAGAGAGAGGAGGAAGCAGCTCCCTGCTGAGCAGAGAACCCGATGTGGGCCTTCATCCCAGGACCCTGAGATCATGACCTGAGCGGAAGGCAGAGGCTTTAACCCACTGAGCCACCCAGGTGCCCTGGTTAATTTAGGTTTTAAGAAGAAATTCTTTTATTACATACCAACTTTTACAATTAAAGTCTTTTGTCAGGCATCATTAATTTGCCTTCCATCGTGGGCACTGTACGGTAAATATAATTGAATTTTTGATGATAAATGATTTACTGTGCTCAGAGTCACAAATTATTGTGTATATACAATATTTTCAGTGCAAAATTTTAGGATAATGAGCTGAATGTGTCTCCATTCCATAAAGTTTGAGCAATTTGGTCCAACTTATTTTTTTAATTTTAAAGCTAATGATAATATATTGTTAAGAGTCACATTGATTTAGAAATGTATGCCATATTATATATATAATATATTTATATATTTATAAGTGATAATTCTTAAAATACTTAAATATAATAGTTTTCATAAATTTGTGTTTTTTTAAATCTAATTTTATTTTATTTTTTGTTTCTTTCCCTCATACTCTGACTTAAGCTTATTTGGGAACATTGTAAACTGCTTCTATTCCAGTAGATGTCAGGCTCTCCCAGTGTGCAGACCAGAAAGCCCTGGAAAGGCAGGCTAATAGACGCTATGATGCTTAACTCTATACTTACTCCAGTTGTTCCTGTAAACTGACTCTTTAGCATTTTGTCTTAAATAATAAATGTTTAAAATAATATTTTCATATTGAAAGAGCCAAAAGGAAATACAAATATTTCTCATTTAATCACCTAGGATTATATAAACACTCATTAAATTCTAGCATGTATAATACAGTATGTATTTATGTAATCAGTAGTAAATTTAGGGAGAAGAAATAGCAAAGAAATGAAATAAAAGGAAATGATTAACAAAAAATTTGAGACACAGAATATATTCCACTGAGTGTTGGTTTTCACGGGCAGTAATCTGGTAGATGCATTTACTTTCCAAGGAAATTTAAAAACATACTCATTAACATAATAGTGTGTTTCTTTTGAGAATTTTACAGCTTGTGAGATTAATCCCCTTGGGATGCTATTAGGTCTGATAATAACTTTGCAAAATACACATGACATAGATTGAATGCTTGTGTCCTCCCCAAATTTATATGTTGAAATCCAAATGCCCAGTATAATGATATTGGGACTGGGGCCATTGGGAGATGGCAGTGCCCTCTTGATGGGATTAGTGCCCTTATTTTTTTTTTTTAAGATTTTATTTATTTATTTATCATAGGAAGAGAGAGAAAGAATGCACAAGCAGGGGGAGTGCTGGGCAGAGGGAGAAGCGGGCTCGCTGCTCAATATGGGACTTAATCCCAGGACCCTGGGGTCATGGCTTGAGCTGAAGGTAGACGCTTAACCAACTGAGCCACCCAGGCATACCTGGAATTAGTGCTCTTATTAAAGAGGCCCTAGAGAGATCCCTCCTACCTTCTGTCATGTTTGAAATCTGGAAACCCAGGAAAGGGCTCTCCTCTGCCCATGCTAATCTTAGACATCCAGTTTTCAAAACCGTGAGAAGTAAATTTCTGTTGTTTTTAACCCAGTCTGTGTTATTTTGGTATAGCAGTCTCAAGGAACTGAGACAATATATAAATTTAGTTGATCAGATTTTTCACGCCCAAAACCTACTCATAATTCACAGCAATAAGAAGAAAAATGCATATTACAATAGTAGAATTAATTTAATGGTTAGTTTTTGTAATTTTAAACATTATTTTTTAATGTGGCATTCAAAATTTTTACTCATAAATGATCTAGTGAATGATTTAGAGAACTTACCATTTTAGATATTATTTTAGAAGCCATAATTCATTTAAAGTAAGCTACATGTTTGTACATAAAGCATTTTATGTAGCTTATAGAAAAAGAGTAAATAAATGAACTTCTAAAAGAAGGGTCATTAAACTTAGCAAATAAGATGCTCATCTTGTTTGGTATTCAACTTTTATTTCACTTCTGGGATGTTTCATTAACATTTCACCATATTTATGACCATTACGTATTCGAAATAAAATAAAAAACAAAAAAGGAGAAAACTTGGACTACCCCTGGTTTCTGCTCTATTATTTCTACCCTCTCATTAAAACAAACCAACCAACCACAAAAGCAAACAAATAAAACAAACAAATACTCTCCTTAGCCAAGTGTCAATATTTTCATATTTTCCAAATTTGTATCTCTAGTCTTGATCTCTGCTCTGAAATCCATCCAATAATTAATCATTGCACAGAATTCTGTTGAGTTCTCTTTCACAGGGTCCGGCACTATTGGGGGTATTAAATAGAATAGTAAATAAGAAAGGCAAGGTTCCCCAGTAGTTCAATATTCACAAATCAATAAACATGATATACCACAGTAGTAAAAGAGAGGGTAAGAACCATATGATCCTGTTAATAGATGCAGAAAAGGATTTGACAAAATATAGCATCCATTCTTGATAAAAGTTCTCAACAAAGTAGGGGTAGAGGAAACATAACTCAACATCATAAAGGCTATATATGAAAGACCCACAGCTAATATTGTCCTCAGTGAGGAAAACCTGAGAATTTTTCCTCTACAGTCAGGAACAACACAAGGGTGTCCACTCATCATTGTTATTTAACATAGTACTAGAAGACCTAGTCTCAGCAATCAGAGAACAAAAAGAAATAAAAGAAACCCAAATCAGCAAGAAAAATGTCAAATTTTCACTATTTGCAGATGACAGGATGATCAATATCAAAACCTAAAAGCTCCATCAAAAAATTGCTAGAACTCATACATGAATTCAGCAAAGCTGCAAGATATAAAATCAATGTACAGAAATATGTTGCATTTCTGTATATTAACAATGAAGCAGCAGAAAAAGAAATCAAGAAATCAGTCCCATTTGCAATTGCACCAAAAACAGTAATATATCTATGAATAAACTTAACTAAAGAAGTAAAAGATCTGTAGTCTGAAAAGTGTAGAACACTTATGAAAGATCAAAGAGGACACAAGGAAATGGAAAAGACTTTCATGTTCATGGATTGTAAGAATAAACATTGTTAAAGTATCTATACTACCCCCCAAAATCTACACATTTAATGCAATCCCAATCAAAATACCACCGTATTTTTCACAGTGCTAGAACAAATAAACCTAAAATTTGTATGGAACCACAAAAGACCCTGAATAGCCAAAACAATCCAGAAAAAGAAAAGCAAAGCTGGAAGTATCACAATTCCAGACTTCAAGCTATATTACACAACTATAGTCATCAAGACAGTGGTATTAGCACAATAACAGACACATAGAGCAATAGAACAGAATAGAAACCCAGAAATGAATCCACAACTGTAGGGTCAACTAATCTTCAACAAAGCAGGAAAGAATATCCAGTGGAAAGAAGACAGTGTCCTCAGCAAATGGTGTTGGCAACACTGGATAGCGACATGTAGAAGAATGAAACTGAACCACTTTCTTACACCACACACAAAAATAAGTTCAAAATGGGTGATATCTGAACTATGAGACAGGAACCTATCAAAATCCTAGAGGAGAATACAACCTGTAACCTCTACCTCAGTCATAATTACTTCTTACTAGACATGTCACTGGAGGTAAGGGAAACAAAAGCAGAAATGAACTATTGGGACCTCAGCAAGTAAAAAGCTTCTTCACAGTGAAGAAAATAATCAACAAAACTAAAAGCAACTTATAGAATAGGAGAACATATTTGCAAACAACATATCTGATAAAAGGTTAGTATCCAAAATCTATAAAGAATTTACCAACTCAACACCCCAAAAATTAATAATCCAGTTAAGAAAGGAGCAGAAGACATGAACAGACATTTTTCCAAAGAAGACATAAGAATGGCTAACAGACATATGAAAAGATGCTCAACATCACTCATCATCAAGGAAATACAAATCAAAACCACAATGAAATACCACCTCACACCTGTCAGAATGGCTAAAATGAATAACACAGAAAACAGATGTTGGTGAGGATGTAGAGAAAGGGGAAACCTCTTACACTATTGGTGGGAATGCAAACTGGTGCAGCCACTGTGGAAAACAGTATGGGGGTTCCTTGAAAAGTTAAGAATGGAACTTTGACCAAATGAACCTTTGACCCAGCAATTGCACTACTAGGCATTTACCAAAAGGAACCAAAAATATTGATTTGAAGAAATACATGCACCCCAGTATGTATAGCAGCATTACCAACAATAACAAAACTATGGAAAGAGCCCAAATGTCCACCAAGTGATGAATGAACAAAGAAGTGGTATGTGTGTGTATACACACACACACACACACACACACACACACACACACAGTGTAATATTACTCAGCCATCAAAAATAATGAAATCTTGCCATTTGCAACAACATGGATGGAGCCACAATGTATTATGCTAAGTGAAATAAGTGAGTGAGGAAAAGACAAACAGCAGAAAGTTTCCTTGAGATGCATATAAACCAGACAAGTTCAGTGTCCATAGAGGCCAGTGTGGCCAGAGGAAAAGAAGTTGAATGACCTTGGGGGTGTGATGAAGATGAGATTATAGAGATAGTCAGGAGTCATATCACAAGACCCTGTGGGCCATGGTGAGGATTTAGGATTTTATTCTAAATGAAATGAAAAGCTACTGAGTGATTTTTAGCACTTGAGCAAAATGTCAAATTCCACAGATTTTAAGACATCATCTCTGAAATCAAGAATACATTTTAAAATCAATGGCATTTTTCAGTCACTATTGTCAGTCGTTATTGCCATTGCCTTAGAGATACCTTAACCATTTTCACTTACATTTTCATTTGAAGTCTGCAAAATAGTGGCATCTCTAAGATATAAGAAAGTTGAAAAATTCTAAGAAATAACGATGTCATACTTTTCTTTCTTATTGTATGTAAAACAATATGTCACAAAAGATGAAGTTTTACATCAAATGAAATTCATTAATCTGATTTAAAAGTTTTAACACCTTAAATTTACATAATGATATATGTCAAATTTATTTTTTTTTAAAAGCCTAAAGGATCTCCACTTGTATGGAACATGGATTAAAGAGGACAAGAGTGGTAACATGTGGACAAGCTAGGAGTCTGGTGGTAGATGATGGTGGCTAGGAAAGGATGGTGTAGTGAAGGTAGAGAGGGATTTGAGATATAATGGAAGGAGTACCAAGAAGACTTCTCAATATATTAGATAAAAGTTAAGAGGGAAAGAAAAATGTCATGGATATATCAAGGTTTTTTTGTTAGGGAGTTAGATATTTATTGAGATAGTGAAGATTCACATAGGTGTGTACAGGGTTAGGATTGTAGGAGAAGTTATGTAGGCAATTGATGTCTATCTATACATCATTTTACCCAGTATCCTCTTAGGGAAGGCTTACCCACTTTCAAGGTAGGCCATTCACTTGGTTATATACTCTCATAAGTGTCATTTGGAATGTTTGCCACTATTTGGATTCAACATTAGCCTTTGCGATTCATTGTTTTTCCTCATGTCCTTCCCACTGGGCTATAGATTCCATGAGGGCAGAAGAGGTGGCACTTTTGTTCACTGTTTTACCCTCAGCACAAGCACAATGCTGGGGACAGCTTAGGTCCTCTGCAAATAATTCTCCATTGCATAAATAGGTTAATTCTACTTTCTTCTTTTCACCCTGCTTATTTCAGAGTGCTTGGTCACTGATCAACAACCACTCTACTAGATAGGAAACCACAGCTCTGGGGTAGCCGGGAGTTTCTGCAGTGCTAAGACCAGAGAGAGTACAAGATGAGACAAGAATATGCCAGAAAAATCCTATAAATAGAGAGATTCCTTTTACCTAGAATCACTATAAAATTCCAAGAGCAGTAAGGAAAAATGAAACAAAACAAAACAAGCACAACAATGAAAACCTAAAATGAATCATCTAGATTTCATCATGGGGAAACAAGAATATTTCTTTGGGAAAGATTCCTCTTTATATTTAAACATTAATCTATAAATTTTACATTCAGCTTGTTAAATATTTATTGTGTACTTATTATGACCCAGAGACCTTGTTAGCATTCAAATATGTCTCTATGAGAAAGGAGATCACAAAGTTCACCATAATTATAATACATTATTGTAAGTGCTGTGATAGAAGAATTCAAGGAGAGCTCCATGAAAGTTAGAAGGGCCACCTCACAGCCTGAGAACGTTTCCTGGAGCTATTATTATTGGGTGTAAAGGAAGTAGATGATGGGAAAAGACCATGTTAGCCAAAGGGACGAACAGGGGAAAAAGATAGGTCTAATGAACAGCATATTGTGGACCAGAGACCTATAAATTTTACTGGCCAGGAAATCACAGAAGACAAGGCTGGGGAGGTAGGCATAAGCCAGATCAAATATGGTACTGTTTGGCTAACAGGGTGAGGATCTGGGCTTTATTCTGGAAGCAAAGAATAGTCTCTGAGGGCTCATAAGCAGGGAGATAAACTAGTCACACTCATTTACCCACTTGGGAGAACAGACCGCACTTGCTGAAGGAGTGTAATGTAAGGGTTGAAAGCTATGTCTCTGAAGCATGCCAACCCGGTTTGACTCTCTGCCCTGAGATTTACTTTTCTTTTTTTTAAAAAAGATTTTATTTAGTTATTTGACAGAGAGAAACATAGCTAGAAAGGTAACACAAGCAGGGGGAATGAGAGGGAGAAGCAGGCCTCCCATGGAGCAGGGAGCCCAATGTGGGGACCAATCCCCGGACACCAGGATCATGCCCTGAGCCGAAGGTAGACCCTCAATGATTGAGCCACCCAGGCGCCCCGCCTGGGATTTACTTTTAAGTGACCTTAGTTAAATTACTTAATCTCTTTGAAAGACATAATAGCAGAATCTTCTTCATGAAGTTATGGTAGTGATCAAATGATTGAAGAAAAATATATATGTATTTTCTTTGGAAAATCCATGGGACGACATTCGGTTCTGCAGATTACACCTTTAATATCTTGTTTCCTCCTAACACATATTGAGTTTTTAGAAATCTGACAGATATGTTATCTCTTAGTTTTTATAAGACATATCTCTGCAGGCAGAATCTTCTTATTTTAAAAATTCTATGTGTCTCTAGAAACAAGAACAGTGTTAGGCACATAATAAAACAACCAACATTTATTTAAAAGCTAGTATTTTTCAAATGATCAATTACTAGTTCTAATTATGAAACAATGCTATATAAAATTTAAGTGACATTTTAGTGTGAATTTTCCCCTTCTTGTTTTGATTATATTTCATATTCTATTGAAAAATCTCTTGATGACAGCTTCTCTAAAAAGTTCATAATCATTTTCAATGAGTGCTGAAGAGTTCTGCATAATTGTTTTAAAAATAAAATTATACAGTCTAATAAAATATGACTAATAGAAATGATCCTGTAAATGACATAGCATTTACTATCATCCTTTAGTAGACCACATTCTGTTGTCCCTCAACATGAAAAAGTTTAATGTGTATGTTAAAATGTCTGTTATAGGCATAGTTTACTCAGCCTAAGTTGAATATTTTGTAATCTGTAGCATTTGTTTCACAGTAAATTGGGATTGTTCTAAATTCCATGAATAAGAATTTAGTTAAACCAGATTTTCTTATATATTTTAAAAAATTCTATACAGTAAAATAATGGATTTAAATAATAAAGGATATATAGATATGAATCTATTGGCTTATACTCTTCCCAATGTCTCCTCATCTTTATAGCAACAACAGCTTTGACACAATGCCTATCACAGAGCAGTAGGGTAAGCTACTGTCATTAACTAAACTATGGTATGTAGTTAGTAAGATGTTTAACTCAACTAAGATCCCAAGGCATTTTCTGATGTCTTGAAATTACTTTATTGTAGGTAAAAGTTGAAAGTTTAGTTTCATAACACTAAACTACTAGTATTCCAAACAGATTTCTCTGAACATCAAACAAATAAAAACATTGACCTGCATTTTTCATAGCTATTTTGTTAATTTCAGGTAGTTTTTTTTTGGTCCTTTTGAAAGTCTTCATTAACAATACTTTAAAAACTTTTTTAATTTTTTTACTTCAACAATTCACATAGGATTTGCTCGAATTTTAAATCGAAATCAATTTGAAGAATTGGCTTTTCTATTCATCACATTCATGATAATGACATAACTCAATATAAGAATACTAGTAAATATGTTTCTTAGATCCTGTTATGTGAGAAGCACGCATCTAAGTATATATGATTAATATGAGCCTTGCAGGATCACCCTGTGAATTTGATATTTTTATCTGTAGCCCCATACCATATCTGTATTTTACATATGAAAAACCTAGTATCAAGGAGCTCAGTTTTCTTGCTCAAAGTCACCAAGCTAGACAGTTCTAGAGCCAGGATTCCACCCCAGCTCTCTTAGTTTGATCTTGATAAATATACCTTCCATTGCACCAGGCTCTGTCAATTTTTAAATCTGTCCACTTCTCAACTGTACTGTCATTTTCATGTTGCGGGTGTCTTTCAGAACCCCAGCAACATACCCCTGAGTTGAATAAGCAACAATCACTGTGGTGTTGCATTATTTGTTAGTGAATATCTCAAGTAAAAGTCCCTTCATAAGTAACTTTGATCAGTTCAATCAAAACAAAATTGCTGCAGTTTTTGGTTCATTTTTTCTCAATTAGATAAAGTAATGCTTAATTACCTTATCTAATTGAAATATGATCCAATTTCGTCCTGAACATGAAAACATTTTCTGAGGGTGAAAAACTGTTAGCTTGCAATCTCACAGACTTTATAGTTAGGGAGAGAAAAGAAAAAGAAGAAGAAAAAGAAAAAGAAAAAAAAAGAAAAAGAAAAAAGACAAGACAAGACAAGACAAGACAAGACAAGACAAGACAAGACTGTTTCTTACTTTCCTCTATGTGTTTCAAAACTTGATTTTTGATAGTTGGTTTTCTGGCTTCCACTGTTGTCACCTCTGCTCAGGTATGTTTCCCGTGGGGATCGATTTCCCAGGCTGCCTGCAACTGAGTCGGGAGAGATGGCTTGTTGATTCGACTTTCCGGCAAAGCTCTGAAGAAATTTCATTGTAGAGTTGGAAAGGACCACTGACTCTGCTCTTGGGCTGAACTTGAAGCTAGGTTTGGTTGGGAGGGCAAGAGCCTGTAACTTCAGCACCCTTTCTGTCTTCCCTGAGGGTGTGAGAGTTTGGTTTCTCATACCCTCAGGAGGTGTGCCAGTCTCTGAAGGAAGCAGTGTTGATTTTAGAAGACTCTCTTCAGAGATTCTTGCCTCAGGATTTGTGGCTATTTCAGCTGACGTGATCTGAGGGGTTGGCAACATTTTATTTAGAGAAAGCGTAGCAGAGGCCATGTTCTCCTGGGAGCTTGCATCCTCAGAGGTAGTCCCAGTATGTGTGGTGTTGATAAGCCCAAAGCCCCCATTCCATAAACTAGACAACAGAATAAATAGCCTGACTCTCTTCATCTCAGTAGTTTGTAGCAAGAAAGCTCATGTGAAACTGGGAGATACAATCCTTCTAGTCTTTTTAACAGCTGCTCACACACTGAATCCACTAAGACAGAGCTTTGCCAGTTTGAGATGTGTAGAGGAAATAGAGTTCTGCGTTTTGTAGTAGACTCAGGAAGTTTGATTTCCTGTTTCTGTAGGTTTTGTGTGATCTGTGACCTCTGGTGGGATGGATCTATGGAGTTGGTGAAGGCTGTCTGACGAGGCTAAGGGTAAACGGGAAAACAGGCAATTATTATCAGGAAAACTCATGAGAAAGATATGAAGTAACTTTCCTTTCCTATGTCCACTCATGTTTCATTGGTTGCTGAAGTGAAGAGGAATTTCACTATGATAATAGGGAGTACAGAATTTTGTTTGGATGAGCTGAATCAAGGAGTTTAACATTTTGTTCTACTACAAAGGGAAACTGAGAAAAAAAAATTATGACCTCTCTTTTCCACTGTGCCCCATCCAGAGAATCACATTTTGTTCAAATGCTTATACACATGTACACACAGCCTAAAAAAAAATTCACGGATAGACTCTCTAACTTTTTATACATCATAGGCTGAATTATGAAAAAACATATATACATAGCACTATTTTTATAAAAATACTTTAACCAAAACATTTTTTGAAGTTAATCTCAATGATGATAAGTAATAACAAAAAAGAAAAGTATAGATTATTGAATTATACAAGTGTAAATGGAACTTACTTTGAATTTTGCTCTTAGAACTACCAGAATCAGTTTATGGAAAAAAATAACCAGAATTTTGGATAATAACAGATGAAGAAAAAATAAAATCACATGAAAATAAATTAAAATGGAATCATATATGATGTTTTTGTACTTTCTCTGGGGTGCAAAAAGATATTAGCTACAGATAATAGAGAACTAAATTGATTAAAGACTTTTCTATGGTTGTTTTCCTAGTAGAGATGCTTCATGGGATTTATGATTTCACTACTATAGGCTTTCAGTTAAGTTCTTTCATCTGTAAAAAAAATTCCACAGCAGACTCTTTGGATGTATAAATAACACATTATAACAGTTCATCCATCCATTCATTCTTTCAGTAATTACCCAAACCCTCAGTCAGCTTCAGCTAGGTATTCCTTTAGGTGCTGAGATTATAAAGCAAGAATATTCTTGGCTTCCTACTTGCTTATGGTCTATTATGTTATCTGGAGCTCAGATCTATGTGTAATTAATCTTTCTGCCAATTTTTGTGCCAAGCCTTAGGCTCTTGCTGAATATTCAGTCATAGAATTTTTTTCTTCCAGAATTGGATAACCAGAAACCTCCTACCTGTTGGGTTATATATTACTGTAGATATATACTCTTGTCACTAATCCTGTATACAGAGCAACAGCATTTGAAACAAGACCTAATTTTTCTCTGAACTAACTACTTGATATAATACTTTTTTTCTCTCTTAATTATTACCATTTATTTCTACCAGTATATCATTGACAAATTAGAGATATATAATAAGAGGTTATTTAAACCAAGACACATATTAATAAGTAGCAACCCTAATTAACTTTAATATGAATTAAAAGCATGTGTTTTTTGGATAGACCACAGAACAATCCAACAAACCTTGTATTAGTAAAAGGGAAAATAGGTTCAGCACAGACAATCTAGGCAGTAATTCATCACTAAAAAGAACAATGAAACTATAATTTTCACAACACAAACATAGTTTTTTCACTACTAAGAAAAAGACATTACAGTATCTTTATCTGTAAAAGACAGAAACAACTAGCCTTGCCTTCGAGCAAACTAGTAATTCAGAAAAATCCAAGTAAAAATTTTCTATTTAGTGTACAATTTTAAATCCATTTTCTTAGATTTAGTAAAGGCAGTTGGATAGATTATCCTGAAAGCTTAAGAAACAACCAGAATGATTGATGGCACACATAGAGTTTTTTGTTTTTTTTTTTTTTTTTTTTTTTTTTTCTTCCATGATTTGTAAAATACATCTTGATCCTGTTCAGGGCAGGTGAACTTTAGTGGTAAAGAGTCACTCGTTGGATCTATAACTGGTAACAAATAGCTCTCAAATGGAAATAAAAACTGAACTGAGCTAAGCAATTCATTTTGCTCTTGTAATGTATTGACCAATAATGACTTCTGGTTACCCTCTTCCTAGCTTACAAATGACCTTGTGATCAAAAGGCTAAAGGTTCTGTATCTCATTATCAGTCCACCAAGCCATCTTTCCATGTAACTCCCCAGAGAATCTCCAGCTCATTTGGAGGTTGTAGATGTATGGATCATCCCATAATTGGAGACATAAAATATCTGTACTCCAGAAACTGTCAGAGGCCTAACCTCAAATTCTGCTTCCTTACACTCATTAATACTCACCAAATAAAAATTAAGAAAAATAATATTCCTGGGATGATTGCCTAAAGATACTCAATCCATTCTTCCAATAGCTTTAAATACCATCTGTGGATTAAACCATACCATACCATCATAGTTTCTTATACATGTATGCCATCATGTTGCTATACCCCACATTGCCCACCAGATTGTTTACAGTATGCTTTACTCTATTGCCATTTATTCATTTTGAGTAATCTTATAGGAAAGGAACTATGAAACTCATTATATTATCTACTGTCAAGAGGTTTTTTGGTCATTTTTCATTGTATCACAAATACAGCATTGAATACATATTGCAAATTGAGTTCTCTCTAAGTAATGAAATAACAGGTTCATTGTATTTTTCTTTTTTACCCTATAATGTGCATGAATCAATTTTCTAATCACTAGAAAAAATGTTTATTAAGTTGAAATAAAAATATAAATGAGTTAAAAAAGAATCTTAGATTATAGATTTTATTGTTTGCTGATGATGCTATGTATTATTTAAAACAATTTTTATGTCTATAAAAATATTATGCTTTGTAGAATGTTGGGGTGTAGAGTAACTTCTAATAGATTAATAGGATTTCTTAGCAGCTTCTTTCTTTCCTTTTCACATGAGAAATTCTTATTTTTAAAAATAGTGTAGGGGTGCCTGGGTGGATCAGTCATGATCACAGGGTCCTGGGATCAAGCCCCATATCTGGCCCCCTGTTTGGTGGGAAGCCTGCTTCTCCCTCTTCTACATCCCTGCTTTTGTTCCCTCTCTAGCTATCTCCCTCTCTTTAGAAAATAAATAAATAAATAAAATCTTTAAAAAAAATAGTCTAAAACATTTATTTATTTATCTATATCGTTAGTTAGTTAGTTACTTACTTACTTTGAGAGAGAGAGCACACAAGCAGAGGGGACGGCAAAGGGTAAGGGAGAAGCAGACTCCCTACTGAGCAGGGAACCTGATGCAGGACTCGATGCCAGAACCCTGGGATAATGATCTGGAATCCCAGGACCCTGGGATCATGACCTGAGCCCAAGGCAGATGCTTAACCAACTGAGTGACCCAGGCGCCCTAGAAAGGTTAAAAGAATATAACCTTCTTCTACAAATTGTCACAAAATTACAGAAAATAATGTTCTAAGCCTTTTTCAATTTTATGTTGCTTGAAAGTATTGAAAACCTTTTGAATCTATATATAGACAAATTGAGTTGTAAGCATACAGTCAAAGGGCTGGGGGAGGGAAATAAACAGATGTAAGCGAGATTTTCATAAGCCATAAAATGTGTTAGAAGAGTTAAATTTGGCATATTATTTAATTCCCCCAGTCATATTAGGTAAGTATTCTACTCTCATGTTGCTGATAAAAAATCAAGCTTAAAGAAGTTAAATAATGTCCTACAGTAACACAATGTAATTAACAGAACAGATAGTTATGTCCTATTCTGATTCCACTATCTAGTAATATATCCCATAAAAGAAGTAGTAAACTTCTAAATTTATAGAAATTTGAGGAAAATAGTTGTCAAATTGTCTACCACAACAAAGTTACAGAAAACGTGATCCCATCCCCACCCTTGCCAGCAAAGGCTGAATGGAGGGCCTTTGACTCTTTTCTCTTTCTTTCTTTCTTTCTTTCTTTCTTTCTTTCTTTCTTTCTCTCTCTCTCTCTCTCTCTCTCTCTCTTTCTTCTTTCTTTCTCTCTTTCTCTTTCTTTCTTTTTTAATAATTTATTTTATTTTATTTTTTCAGTGTTCCAAGATTCATCATTCACGCACCACACCCAATGCTCCATGCAGTATATGCCTTAGACTTCTACCTTCATAAGGTTGCAACAAGATGTCAGTCCCCATCCCTTCCCTTGCTGTCAGAAAAAGGCCAGTAGAGAGGCTAGAAGTTTTACCATCAAGGGAGCTCTAATTGAGTCTGCTCAAACGCTCCAAAGGCTGAGTAAAGAGACCTAGAAAATAAAAATAGCTTTGAGGCATGCCAGGTCTTCCCTGACAACACTCCAGTGGTCTCTAAAAGGTTGGAGAGGAGGCAAAAGTTCAGAGAGGTATCTTGATGGTGTAGAAATTCACAGGTGGATTTGGAAAAATAAGAGAACTCACTAGAGACTTAACAACAACAACAAAAAAACACTTTCTTGCTGTACATAGGAGGTTTCCCCCAGTGTTTTAATCACTTCCTCTTCACCCCCTGATGAGGAGGAATTTGTACCTTAGGGTTATGGGAATGGCTGAAAACACGAAACCTGACACTGGATGGCTGAGATTGACAGCCCTCACACTGAGGGGGAAGTCATCACACACCACACAGGGCCACATGGAGGTCGCACCCAGGAACAGAGTGAACAACTAGAGGCTACATGAGGAAGGTTTTATAATAACGAGAGTGTGGGCTGCCTCCTGGTTCCCCTGGGAGGATGCACTTGGCTTGTTTAAATAATTCTGTAGACTGGCAGGGAATTGAAACCTAGGACTCAGAGACAAGCAGGAAGTGTGCCTGGTCCCTTTGATAAAGAGGTTTGTTTGACAGGGGACCTTATCCATCAGGGCAAAGCGGGGAAGGCAATTTGTGGTTAGGCCGTCTAAGGACTTCCAGGCTTCATGAGTCAAGACAGCACATGATATGGTACCTTAATTTTAGACCTTACACTGCACAAAGTTCAGAGAGCCTTTCTCCTGTGTTGTAAAGGGTTAGAACTCTCTGGAGTTTGGTCTGTGCTCAGAGAGCTTAGTTGGAAAGAAAAGCCTGATCATGCTGTCAAAGTATTTAAAGACTGTGGTGAGTGAAAACCAACAGAAGATGAAAGAACTTTGGTTTATTTTTAAAAATTTATTTGAGAGAGAGAGAGAGAGAGAGAGAGTCAGCGAGGAGCACACAAGCAGGGGGAGCAGGAGAGGAAGAAGCAGGCTCCCGGCTCAGCAGGGCTCCATCCCCAGATTCATGGTCTGAGATGCTTAACCAACTGCATCATCCAGGCACCCCCAAAAAACTTTACTAAAGATTAGACCTTGCTCAAATACAAATTGTTGTGACTCAGCTCCCACACCAGAGGCCTGACAGGACTAAGGGTATGCCCTTATCTGAGGCAAAGTTTGCTTACTACAGTTCTTTTACATATAATGCTTCTCAAAAATCATGAGACAAATGAAGAAATAAAAAAATGTGACCTATAGTTAAGAAAGAAAACATCAATAGAAAAAGATTCAGGAAACACTGAGTTATTAAATATATTAGAAAGACAATTTAATATAACTATGACAGAAGGTGATAGAAAATGCAGGCTACATGTCTGACCACAAAGAGAATTTCAGCAGGGACAAAAACTGTCAAAAAAATTTTAAATGGAAATGCTAGACATAAAAAATATGATATTAACAACAAAGAACTCATTTGAGAAGCTTAATAGCACAGAGGAAATTTCAAAGACACAATCGGATAATTTAAAAACAGGACAAAAAAAGAAATTACCCAAACTGAAAGACAAAAAATATAAATGTGTAGACAAAAGGAACAGCATCTGAGATCTGTGGGTCTCTTGCATACAGTATGACATGCATCTAATTAGAGTATATAAAGATGAAAATAAAGGGCAAAAGAGAGTTAAGGACAAAAGATAAATTTTAAAAGATAATAGATGAATATTTTTCAATATTTTTCCAAAACCAACTCTAACACTCAGGAAGTTCAGAAAACCCCAAGAAAGAAAATATGCCTGAGCACATTGCAGGTAAAATCCTGAAATACCAAAAGTAAAAAGGAAAAGAAAATGTTGAAAACACTCAATAATTGAAAAAAAATCATATTACATAGAGAGTAAAACAATTCTGACTGACTTTTCATTATATATAGTTAATGCAAGATGAAGCCAAAAGACATCTTTAAAATATTCAAAGGAAAAATGAACCTGTTAATTTCGAATTATATATCTAGTAAAAATATTCTTCAACATAAAGGGGAAATAAAGACATCTTCATTAAGAAAAACCTGAAAGAATTTGTCTTTAGAAAACCTGCATACCAATAAATTGACAGTTTAAATAAAATGGATATATTCTTTAAAAAAAAGTTTTTAAAAGTGATAGAAAAAGACACAAAACCGCAAAAATCTAAAAAGCCCCATTCAAGATAAAAACTTTCCAAAAAAGATAACTCCAGACCCAAATGGCTTTCCCAGTAAATTCTATCAAAAATTTAAGGAAGAAATACTACAAGTCTTCACTAAGTTTTATCAGAAATAGAAGAGGAATAATATATCCCAACTCAATTTATAAGGCCAAAAAGCCACAAATACCAAATATTACAGTGCCAAATAGTTTAAGAAAAATAAAACCATAGACCCATATCCTTCACAGACGTGAAAACAAAATACTGTAAAAAGCTAATATAACACGACCACATGGGGATTATTCCAAGAATTCAAGGTTGGTTTACATTTAGAAGTCAAACAATGTAATTCACCATATTAGCACAAGCAAATAAATTAATTTTATTTTTTAAATAAAATTAAATAAATACTTAAATAAGTATGTAAATATGTCTAAATAAGTACAACAAAAGCATTGGATAAAATTAAATACTGTTTTATATTAAAATACCTCTGCACATTAGAAATACAAAAGTATCAACAAAGCATGTGCTGATAATATCCTTATTAATCATGAAACTTTAAATATTTTTTCCCAATATAAAAAAACAGGCAGAAATGTTTGCTCTTACAACTTCTCTTCACTATTGTGTTGGAAGTCTTCGCCATCACAGCAAGGTACACAAAAGAAACAAGAAGTAGAGTATCTGGAAAAGAAAAAGTGACATGTTCTTATATAGAGATGGTATAACTACCACACAGAAACTCCATGTAATCTTTAAAAATAAAAAAGAACCCTACTAATCAGTGAATTTAGGCAAGTGCATAATATAATGGGTGTAAAGTACTCAAACAATTTTTAAAAAGAACTAAGCTGAATTGCTCGCACTATCTAATTTTAAGTTTTAATCTACAGTAATCAGAACAGTACCAATTTCAAATAATGTGAGAGTCAGTTTTCTCCAAAAATAGAACACTTGAAAAAAAGTGTTGGCCAGGAATTAATCCACACTGATTTTAGGCAAAAACACTGTCCATTCAATGATAATAATAATACAAGAATCTTATTGGACATTAGATATATTTTATTTATTTATTATAGATTTATTTTTAAAAGATACTGGAGCAAATAAATATGTAAATTTTTAAAATGGAATTTCACCTCTAATACGCTCTAAACTTAAAATTAATTTAAGATGGATAATACAGGGGCGCCTGGGTGACTCAGTTGGTTAAGCGACTGCCTTCGGCTCAGGTCATGATCCGGGAGACCCGGGATTGAGCCCCACATCAGGCTTCCTGCTTCGGCGGGAAGCCTGCTTCTCCCTCTCTCACTCCCCCTGCTTGTGTTCCCTCTCTGGCTGTGTTTCTCTCTGTCAAATAAATAAAAATCTTAAAAAAAAAAAAAAAGATGGATAATACACTAAATACTTAATAAAACTAAACCATAGCCTTCAAGTAACAAACAGAATAGTTTCATGATCTTCAAAAAGATTTATTTGATGGGACACAGAAAGCAGACACCATAAACAAGGTGATACACTGAAACTCTTTAAAATTAAAAGCTTCAGCTTTTTAAAGGACACAAGAAGAAAATGAATAGCAGATCCTGAATTGGATGAAAATAACAGGAATTTAGACATTTGAACACATTACCCATCCAGAATATAAAATGAGTGGCTATAAATCAATTATAAAAAGAGAAATAATCCAATTAATTGAAAGGATGCTGTAATGGCTCCCCCACCCTCCAGAATGTCAGAGCAGACCCTCCTCCTGTTATCTAAGCCTAGCAACGGGCAGGCAATTACCCAGCCCCCTCAAGCCCTACAGAGACCTAAAGAAATTCCATAAGACTGTAAGCGTGCAACTCATCACGTACCCCTTACTAACCCAAATTAGGACATATGTTCCCCTGTAAAGGTGGTTGGGGAAACGATTGGCTGCCTGCGTGCAGACCATGGCTGCAGTGTCTTAAACTAATTGGCTATCAAGGTGCAGGCTTTGTTGTAACAGATACTGTAATCATATATAAGGTCATCCCCGGAAAAACTCGGGGCTCTCAGCTGCTGACTGGTTTGGGGTCAGGCTGTGAGTCCGAGCATGCCCGAATAAACCCTTTGCTTTTGCATGGAACTGGTCTCTCAGAGTCTTCCTTGATAGGGGTGGCGTTCTAAGGCTCCTAGCCGACTGCCCTCTTGGGTGATTGACTCTTACATTTGGAGGTCCCACCGAGATCAGGAGCCAAAGACCCCACCCGATCAGGATCTCACTGATAAGACCTTTCTGGGTAAGTAGGTGCCTTCTCAGTGCGATCGCTAACCTGTTGCCGGCTTTAGATTAGGGAATCTGGTTTCGGTGTGACTGTCGGATCAGGGAAGTGGCCCAGGCGTAAGTCGAACCACTGTCCCTCCCGACCGTGGGGAACAGACGTGTTCCTGAACCACAGGTCACAGCCCCGGGGGACGCCCCGGTGGTGGTGGAGCTCCAGGGACGCCTGGAAATCTCCTTCTGGGTACGACTTAAGTCGGTCTGGTGTCTGTCTCACTGTTATCTATGTTCATGTCTGGCCAGTTTTAATCTGTATTTTGTGCCTATACAGGACCTGAATCTGTTTTGGACTAGTGGGGGAGGGCCTGGCCGACCGGCCGCTCCCATCTGACTTTCTGGTGCCACGAGGCTCGTCTTATATGTTGTATGTCTTCCCTTATCAGTCTCGTTTTGTACGTTTCCTTTTCTACCTGAAGCGCGCCTGTGAATTGTGTTTCTGTGTTCTGTGTTCCCTGCGCCTGCGAATTGTGTTTCCTAACCTGTTACACTTTTGGATTCACCCTGGCCAGCGAAGGAGAACTTAAAGTTCTCACCGGGAGGGATTGGACGTCCCTACCTGTGGGGGTTTGAGTCCCCCAGCCTAGGCAGTTAAAGAGGGGCTGATCACCCCTCCCCATTAGTTTGAGGCACCCAGGAGGGGCGACCAACCTGTCTGAATGTGAAGAACGCCTGAGTGTGTGAGTGTATCTGTACGGCTCCACCGCTTCGGCTACGGAGTCTGAGTGGGCTGCACCCTGAGTCTCGCGGGGCGTCATACGGCATAACGGTCATTTACTCCCATGGGAGTAACCTGGTCCAGGGTTTATACGGACAGACCTTAGCTAAGATGCCCCGAAGTTCCAGCGAGGGACGCGAGCAGGACAGCATCTGAAAGTGCCCAACCCTCTTGTCTTTTGTCTGGTCACCTCCTCCTAGATAAGACTTAAGTCAGCCTGTGGTTGTTTGTCTCCCTGTTATTTGTGTGCTTGTCTGGTTCTCTCTTTCCCTTTCCCTTTTATTTGCCTCCTCTACTTCTCCCCACTGGCCATGGGGCAGACTGTG